>MUZC01004489.1:1024678-1038464 GCA_002072015.1 Radix auricularia | reverse complement strand
CCCCCCCCCCCCACACACACACGCACACTAACATGTGTCTCCAATCCCATCCCAAACATACTTAAAAAGGAATAAACACCTGCTATATTCTGGGAGGGGAGGGGTAATTTTTTTTAAAAATTTGTTTTTATAAAATCATATTTCAATCATTTGAACAATCTGCACCGTATTACAAAAATAAATACTGGGGGATGGGTCCACTAAGTAGGGGAAAGTCCTGAAAAGTTTATTTAATTAAAACAGTTGTCAGCTACAGCAATGAACTAGAAATAACCCGCCATGTCATCATACCTTTAGCACACCTCCCCCCCCCCCCGCTAAACAAAAATCACCTTATAACCCCTCTGCTCACTGTTTTTACACCACTGTACTATTGTTGTATTTCAATGTCATCATTTACAATCGTTGACTCATATCAAAATTTGCATTTCCTCAATAAACAAAGTTGTAAAAGGCTAATGGTAGTAATAGCGGGCATTTAAAAATTACGAAAATTTTGAGGCATTTTGAACGGGTAATCCTAGTACCCGTTACAATTTTGAACGGGTACCCGGGCATCATTTTTCAACAATATTGACAGTGATGCCGATGCATTAAACTTTAGTATACCGTAAAGCCTAACTAAAGCCGTAAATGAAAATCCTCAAGCAACGATTCGATTAGAATCACAAGAATGTAAAATAATACGTTTCGTGTTGAATAATAAAATGTGCAGTGTGCAGACTTGTAACAGGAAACCATTCCATTCATCTTTCTACAACATTTTCACTCTATTAATAATAATATTACTATTGAGGGGGGGGGGCAGGTAATAACAACCGAACAGGACTCCTCGTTTACTTGCCTTTTTTCTGCCAATACTTCGTGCTGCTGTTTGTGTCCGTTTTCTCAGCCCCCCCCCCCCCCACGCCTCTCTTTGCACTCTTTACGTCGAGCAAGACTGCGGGGCATGATGCGCTATGCCTCCTTCGTCTGACAATGGCTTCAGATGCCGCTTCCCCTGCTTGCGTTCAGCACTTTTTCGCGATCCGCGATGTCTTTAATTCAGAGCATTTTTTAAAAATATCTTCCAAACAATTAAGTAACAGTGATGGTTTATAGTCATTTTTTGAACTCACTACTCACCTTTTTCGTGGGTGATGCCGACTGAGTGTTAGTAGTATTAGAATAATTAAATACAGCTTTAGTCGTAACTGTAAGTAAGCACATATCACATTTTTACGACTATCGTAGCAGCAGACGACCCGACGCTAGCCAAGCACATGTGGATTGGCTAGTGTTACGACAATTACGACTAGTCTCAAATCTAATATTTTTTATTTTAACAGATTTATTCAACGTATCTGCTTTTTAGAATAATAACAAAAAATATTAGCATACTCATTGTGATTTTAAAAAAAAAAATAAATAAATAAAATAAAAAAATAAAAAATCATGTCCGCAAAGGGATTCGATCCCCCTATCAATAGTGGAATATCATTTTCGAATAATCCGCACTATCAATTGATCTAGCAAAGCTCCTGAGAAAGCGTAATTTATAAAATTTATAACTGTTTTTCATTCAATGGCTCAATCTAGATCGTTTTTTAACCTTTAAAATTCATTAATAAGCGTATCTAGTGTTCTTGATATTTTATTATGAGAACCATAGTTTAGTATTAAAGTATAAGTTATAGCAAAATTGAAATTCAGAAAAGTGTTTACGACATGTCGTAGCTTGTCGTAACAGCAATCAACCCGGTGTAACAGGCCAGATTAAACCCCTGACCAGAAAATACACCCGGGGTTAAACTGGCCTAGGCCAGAATATACTCCCTCAGACCAGAATATACCCCTTTGACAACAAGGGAATATATAGTAAAAAATGGATGAATCAAATTTATAGACTTTCGCTTCATGTTTTATCTCTGTTAGGGAAATCAAACTATTTTCTTAAGTAGCAACATTGTTTTAATTAAAGTAAAATAATTATTACAAAATATTTTAAGATAAATGAAAGGAGCATTACATTTTATTTGAAAAGGATGATTTCGTGGTCTCGTTTTTAAAATATGAAATCTTATATAAGTTTTACGGTACAAGATCAATGAAATTAGATCTATATTGGAATCAGCATTTTTCTTCTTTTTTTAAAAAATATTAGATTTTAAATTTATTAACTTAGGCAAGCACTAAAGGATTATTTTAAAACAATAATTTGAGAGTCGTTAAGTTTTTTTTGCTTTTTAAACGCGTGCAAAAACTTAGGATTCTTTACGCGTATCATATCTTAACATTTAAAGACACTTATCTTATCTTATCTGTAACAGACGCTCCTTCTATACAGAAGATTATTGTGTCCTACTTTTATCTATGGTTGTGTCTAGTCCTACACTCTTATTAGTATTATTAGACTTTTAAATTATAATAAAGTGTTGGCTTTCCTGGTTTTTACTCTGGCAACCCATACCACGACCGAATTCCGGACGGGAAGAAAGAAAATTTGTATGTGTTAGTTCTTGCATACGGAATAAGAAACGTTTTATTTAAATTCATGTCTATCTGAGGGTTGTATTGAATTTTCTCTGTGTTGTATTTCTAAATTATAATTAATCGCTTTATGTATAATTACTAATTTACTTTTGTTTCTCTATCCTCTAGTGTTTCAAGGTTTAATGGTTTAACTAATGGTGTCATTCTTGTGAGTTTTGAATATTCTCCAGTAATGAATCTGGCGGCTCTTTTTTGAATTTGTTCTAGTTTATCAATGTTATCCTTGGTGGATGGGTGCCATACAGTAGATGCATATTCTAGTATAGGTCTCACCAGGGTGAGGTAGCATTCTAGTTTTATATCTTTGTTACATTTGTAATAGTTTCTTTTTATAAAGCCTAAGGTTTTGTTTGATTTTTTTATAATTTCACTTACGTGGGGATTCTATGATAGTTTCTCGTTTATTATGACTTCTAAGTATTTTGCATCTTTAGTTTGGGTTAATTCTTTTCCATGAATGAAATATTTTGAATTTATTTGTTTCTTTTTCTTTGTCACTCTTAGCATTTGACACGTTTCTGGGTGGAAAGACATACTCCTGTTAGTTTCTAATTTTATTAATACACCTAATTCTTTTTTGTAATATGTTTCTATCTTGTTCTGATTTAATTGTTCTATATATTATACAATCTTCAGCAAATAACCTAACTTTTGTTCCTGTTGAGATGTTGGGTAAATCATTTATACATAAATAAAAATATAAGGGACCTAGCACAGTTCCTTGTGGAACTCCTAAGGTAACCTTTAATGGTGCAGATTTAGATCCAATAATTATTACAATTTGCTCCTTACTCAAATGGAAGTCTTGGATCCAGGAATGTAAAGGACCCAAAATTCCAAAGAATTTAAGTTTTTTAAGTAAACTAAGGTGGTGAACTTTGTCAAATGCCTATTAGAAGTCTAGTAATATTGTATCTATTTGATCATTATTATGTAAGCCTTTGATAGTTCATGTATTAGACATATTAATTGTATTTAACGTGATCTGTTTTTTCTAAAGCCATGTTGATGTGGGCATAGGCCATTACATTTTATCAAGGTGATCAATTATTCTACTATATATTCTGTGTTATAGTAATTCACAGGTGATGTTAGTAAGTGATACAGGTCTGTAATTACTGGGGTCTGATTTATCACCTCTCTTAAACAGTGGAGTTACGTTGGCTAATTTCCGATCTTGGGGCACTTTGCCCTGGTTTAGAGAGGCTTGAAAAAGAACTACAAGGATTGACGACAGGTCATTGCTTAATTCTTTTAGTAATCTGGCAGGCAATTCATCTGGCCCAGTAGCTTTGTTTATTTAAAAGTTTTTTAGGAGTATACCTATCTCATCTACAGTTATGTTACCTATTTCTTACACTTTATTTAATTTATTTACAGATGATTATTACGTCCTACACATATAATTGGTTAATGTCTAGTCTTGCATTTTTATTAGAATTTTAATGTTGATAAAATTGTGGTTTTCTCAGTCAATCCATTCCATATTTTGATTCAATAAGTCATGTAGTTCTTATGTAATACCAGTGTTCATGTGTTGAATTACTTTACTTTACCTCTGAGTAGGATGTGATTGTCCTCTGTTCCTGTCAGAATCTAGCTCATGGCCCTGAAGTAACCGTCCTTTCCACTTTATCCTTTAATATGTAAGTTTCGGTTGTTCAATATCTCGAGTGAACCATAAAATACAAACTTGTCAAAAGTGAGGCCAGGAGTTGTTCTAAGACGCTTTCTTCTTGAAATTTTTAGTGGGCTAAAAATAATACAGGTAAAAATGAATTGCAATCATTTAAAAAATATAATTAATTTGCTTTACTGGAAGAAATGTTTCTTTTGAAATTCTTAAGCTCGCGAAAGCAAACCGAGCGTCAGAAAAATGGTTCGGAAATACGACAAGCAACATCGGGGAAGTCAAACTATGTTTCTCACACTTTTAGTCTTGTCATATTCTTGTATTTTGGAGATTAGCCTATATTTGAATATTTTTTAAAGAGGGGGGATGGGGGAAGGCGGTATGCAATGTTCCTTATTTCAAAAACAACATGAATATGGGCCTAACTGTTGTTTCCAGTAATTTATGAGAGGAAAAAAACAAAGAAACAAAACGTTCATGCATAATATTATTCAAATTTTTTTTAAAAATATCGCCATGCTCAAAATAATTATACATAATGATTTGATTAATAAGCGAGGTCCACGAAATAAAGTTTTGCAAGCGTTTGAAAATCTACAACTAAAGTCTATATCTCGCTTAAATTATTTATTTTTCTATAATCAATTTATGTATTGCTTGAATTATTCAATTTTGTTTTTAAAAATTAAAAAATATTAATAATAATATTTTTAAGACAGCAACAATAACAGCAACAACAACTAAAAAAAAACGAAAAAAAAAACCGTTGATTCCATCTAAATATGTGTAGTCTGTAACCTTAGACAAAAAATGACCATCCTATCAGACATCGTAATAAAAATTATTTTAATACTAATATTTTATTGTAAATAAAACATCTTTCCTACTAAGAAATGAGTTAAACTTCTCTGACCACGCTAAAACACCAATAGAATGTCTAAATAGCCATTCATTCATTTTTTACTATATATCCTCATGTTGTCAAAGTGGTATATTCTGGCCTGGATGGGTATATTCTGGCCTAGGCCAGTTTAACCCAAGGGGTATATTCTAGCCTAGTCCAGATTATACCCGGGTATATTCTGGTCAGGGTTTAATTAGGCCTGTTACACCGGGATGATGTTGCTGGCGTTACGATATGTCGTAGCACTAGCCACATCCGCGCGGGTTCTCTGCCGTTACTTTGTCGTAGCAGTAGACACTCCGTTATTTATAATTTAGCTTTGGCACTAAAGTAACCACTAAAGCACACAATAAACAAAAATTCACTTGTACAATAACCTTAATTTCAATTAAATTAATGATTTAAAAAGACAATAATTTTCTAAATTAGCTATAATTAATTTAATATTAGAAAATTACGCACATATTACGTCTACACCAAAACAAGTTTAAGTGGGTGTGTTTATTACTGTTTATATAGGAAGTGACACAATCTAAATCGGGATTTCTAAAGGTCTTATCGGGATATCCCAATACTAAATTCAACGAATGAGGAATTACAAATATAAATTTGAGCTTTTTTAACACTAAACTTAATTCAAATTTAACACACACAAAAATTGGGGGTGAAATCTCTGTAAAATCATTTTTTTAAAAAGCATTTTTAACATATTGAAAAGAAAAATTATGGCGAGATATACATTATTAAAGTATAACAGTTTTGTAAAGGAATTTTATTAATTAATCTTTTAAAAATACTATAGATTTTCATAGTTTACTCTGAATTATCTTTGAAATAATTGTAAATTATTTCAGGGCACTTCAGTGCAACGAATATAATATTGTGTAGAATAGTTTACTTTTAATTGGGCGAGTCCTCAAAACACACTGTCTCGTATTGTTTAAAATAGCTTGCCTAATTCATTTTCTGAATACTTCTTAACATAACATACATGCATGTTAATATTTTAAAAGTTTGTTTAACACACCTGGCTTGAAAGGCGGCACCTTAGTGTGAGGGTGTTAACTACTTTGTTACCAACCCTGACTGGGGAGGCAGCACCATAACGTGATGGTGTCATCTATTTTGTTTCTCGCCCCTGAATGGGGAGGAAGCACCTTAGTGGGAGGGTGGTATCTACTTTGTTACCAACCCTGACTGGGGAGGCAGCACCATAACGTGATGGTGTCATCTATTTTGTTTCTCGCCCCTGAATGGGGAGGAAGCACCTTAGTGGGAGGGTGGTATCTACTTTGTTTTTCCACACCTTATAAGGAAGGCGCCACCTTAGTGTGAGGGTTTTATCCAGTGCAGGCATACGCCAAGCCCACCCCATTTAATTTTTAGCGCATTTTCGAGATGTCGAAATCGCTATTGCACCCGTTTTGTCCGTCTGTCATCACCCTGATCACAGGATCCATAAGTCCTAGACCCATGATGTATATATGTTTTTTGTATGTCCTGACCTGCCATTGGTGCATCAACACTCAGTTACTCGATCCGTTTAAAAAACCCGTTAAAACTACCAAAAAATATTTCGAATCGAGAGGTATCACTAACTCAGGGAACGGCCGCCATTGCCGGAAGTCGAATGCACAATTCAGCATGCATTGAAGAGTGGTGCGAAAGGGTGCAAAATAAATAGTTTTTTTTTTTTTTAGTTGACGTCATTAGAATATGTGTAAAAGTTTAGAGAGTTTTACGTCATCATTTGTGGTGACTTGTAGTTGGATTAGAGAGAAAATATTTTTCTTTTAAATGTAAAGAAATGACTTTTAAATAGAAAAAATGTCAGGTATATTCATTACACAAGAAAATTCATAAAAATATGTCTAAAATCTAAACACAATTACTGATAACTACATAATTCTGATATCTAACATAAGTACTGATACATAATACGAAAATGCGCTAACACGTCCTGAATTCCAATAGGTACCAGGCTTAACATGATTTTTTCTATACAACTATCAACTCCTTATGTTTGTTAGTCGCATGTATGTTCTTTGAGATGTAATATTTTAATTGCGTTTAATATATCTTTCAGTTACAAATGTTCCCACCAAACTAGTGGAAAGTAAGTGAAGGAATAATATATGATTTCCAATCTGAAAATGTGTGTCTGTGCAATGAATTTAATTAATATAAGTAGCAATAGTCATAACTTACATGTTTATTTTAGCACATTTATTTTTAATTATTTACATTAGTTTTGAATATATGCACATTTAGTATCAGCACATTTGCGATTCAGCATTAATTTTCCATTCGAAATTTTCAAAATGCTATTATACAAATCCATTTCAATTATCAGTTTCTAAAGGCTAATATGGATAGCAAAATCAATTTAACTGTTAATAATTTAGACGGTTGTTTCAAAATTAAAATTTTAATTAAATTTTAATATCTGATTTTAGTAATACATTTAAATTATAGGGGGGGGGGGGGAATCCTGTCAAATTTTAAAAATTCCAAATGGGGCGTAACCGGAAATTTGAATAATATGATTTGAATAAAACAAGCAGATGGAAAAAATAAAAAAAATCAAATACATTGTTTGCTGTAAAATTTAATTTTTTAAAATATATCTTTATAAAATTAAATGCATTCTTTCTTAATTTTCTTACAAACAATTCGAACATTCAATTTTGAGAAGAAAAAAATGTGAATTCCTAAACAACATACCAACTAACTCATTGTATGTGGTTATTTCTTATCAACATACCAACTAACTCATTGTACGTGGTTATTTCTTATCAACATACCAATTAACTCATTGTACGTGGTTATTTCTTATCAACATACCAACTAACTCATTGCATGTGGTTATTTCTTATCAACATACCAACTAACTCATTGTACGTGGTTATTTCTTATCACTATATCAACTAACTCATTGTACGTGATTATTTCCTATCAACATACCAACTAACTCATTTTACGTGGTTTTTTCTTATCACTATATCAACTAACTCATTGCACGTGGTTATTTCTTAATAACATACCAACTAACTCATTGCACGTGGTTATTTCCTATCAACATACCAACTAACTCATTGTACATGATTATTTCCTATCAATATACCAACTAACTCATTGTACGTGGTTATTTCCTATCAACATACCAACTAACTCATTTTACGTGGTTATTTCTTAATAACATACCAACTAACTCATTGCACGTGGTTATTTCCTATCAACATACCAACTAACTCTTTGTACGTGATTATTTCCTATCAACATACCAACTAACTCATTGTACGTGGTTATTTCCTATCAACATACCAACTAACTCATTTTACGTGGTTATTTCTTAATAACATACCAACTAACTCATTGCACGTGGTTATTTCTTAACAACATACCAACTAACTCATTGTACGGTGTTATTTCTCATAAAAATGCTAAATATCTTATGGTACGGGTTATTTCTCATTAAAGTACTAAAAATCTCGTCTTACACGGTCTTTCTTATCAAATGCCAAAAATCTCATTGTAGGTAGCTATTTCTCAACAAAAGATCTCCTGTAGTCTCTTTAAACCTGCATGTAGTCAAACAACAAAATATTATTCAAAATAAATAATTATTATTTATTTCACATGAAAAATGGAAGTGTGATTTATATTAAACATTTTTGAAAACATTTACACATAATAAAATTATACAAGCGTCATCTTCTACACATCTATTATGCCCTTCGTGTTGCACGCTTTTCTACTGTTCCAACGTAGTGAGCTATCACTATCACCTATTAAGAAAGAAGGAATTCTCTTTTAAACTGCAGCGCAACACAATAACCTTGGCATTTCCAATATCTTCCATAAGTAAAATGATGTACATGCTTTTCAAAAATAATATTCGCAAGGTAAAGGGAGAAATGACTAACATCAACATAACTAATTACACATTTAACAATGTTGTTATTGATTAACCTTAACATTTGTTGTATGCTTACACAAAAGGCACACAAATCCATACGTTTTAAGGTGCTTTGTCTATTTTAAGTACTGTGGTTTTGATGAATTAATTTTATTTATTTAGACTATTGAAGTAGCTGGATAAGTTGTGTTGCACTATGTTGAGTAGAGTTGCTAAACTTAATTTTGTTTTATCTTTATGTAAGTAAGTTGACATAACATATTTAATAACAAATGATTTTATTATTACAAATATATATTTAACTTTTTTTTAATGCTGGGAATTTTAGACTCTATATGATTTTTTAAAAACAATTCATCAATGTAATATATCGTCATTATTTAATCATACAGCCGGAAAAATCAATTAATACATGTACTTCCACATTCTTTTGTAGAGTACAAGCTTGAAGATATAACTTTTCTCCTGCTTCCAGCTCAATGCAACGTGTCACTGATTGGTTCTTACAGACAGACAAAATATTTACGCTTTGCTCATCGTCAATTTGAGTGGATTCTCTCAGAGAGCATATGACATGAAATCTTGCGTTGTTTTCATCTGTTGATGCGCTCAAGCTGATTAAATAAAAGCCTTTCATTGGGATGGTAAATGTACCAGTCGAAGAGTTGAAGTGACCCCCGTAGTTTATTTCAGGCGTACCCTTGAATTCGATAACACGCCAAGTGTGTATAAAGACCTTAGAATACACATGCGCATAAAATCCAACATTTGGATTACTGCACTTTAATTCTGTGAAGGAAATAAAAATATTTTTTTATATATTTTAAATTACACCTTCCATACAAAAAGTAAAGCAACATTTAAAATTATGTAATAAAATCATTATTTTTTATCTAAATATTTATTTGTCTTTAAATTTTCCATTAAAACGTATTTAAACTTAAAATTGTTTATACCCAATTTAGTTCATTACCTTATCTGATATGATCTGTTACATACCATAATTCTGAACATAAATTTATTGTGTCAAATGATTATTAATTGTTAATGTCTAGTCTTCTAGTTTTATTAGAGTTTTAAATGTTTATAGAGCATTGGTTTTAATGTTTTACTCAGGAATCACACGGCACGTCAGAATTCCAGACGGGAAGTATGAGAATTTAATGTGCTTGTTCTTGCATTCGGAGAAAGAGTATTTTTTAAAACCCAATATATCCATATGAGTTTTATTTGATTATGTATGTGTTGTATATACAAGTTAAAATTCGTCTCTTTAATTATTTTTACTACTTTGTTCATCATTAAAATTGTATATGTATTTGTATAAGTCTTCCTAAACCAGGCAAATACAGGGCTATCGGTAGTGTTGGTGGTTTTCCTAACACAAAGAATTTTTTTGTCCTAATCGAACTTTGTTTTAGATAATATCTTTAAAAAGTTTTTTTTTTAGTTTTTAATCTTTCCGTTTCATTATTGATTTTGAACTAAATTACAATTTTGAGACCACTGAGTTATAATTTATTTCTCCATTACGAATACGTTTTCAGAAGAGGGTAAAAATTAATATTATAACCTCTTAACAGGAAATATTTCTTTTTTTTATCTCCATTAAGTGGCCATATTCACTATCCACTGTTAAACCAACGTGACTAAAGTATAATAGTTACTTAAACTCTGTATTTTTTTATTTTTAAAAATTCTTTGCTGTGTGGCTGAATGACTGAAACCCAAAACTATCCACCGCCCTTTCCTTTGAAGAATTTTATAGTATATTAATCTTAATTAGTATTACCGATTTCTTTGACTACGTCTGCCATTTTAGCCATTCGAATTTCAACATCATCAACCTGTAGGAAAATTAAAGGAATATTTGAAAAATGTAATAATAAAATTTATAAACATGATTTCTTATTTAAAGAAAAATGTTTACAATTGTGGGTTCAATTTTATATACAATTTCAAATTACCTTTGAAAGTTTCTGGCTACTGTTGATTTTCTTGTTTAAGGTCTCATTTAATTTCTCAATGGATTCAGTCTCTTGGCTAGTAGTTGGCATACGGTACCAATCTTTTAAAATATGTACATAATGTTATGATGGTTATCTTAAATAATTAAATAAATGTTTGACTATTTAAGCTAAATACCTCAGTGGCATTTATAATAAATTTCAAAATTTTGACCATGTTGCTTATAGAAAACATAGGATTTAAAAAATATTGATATAAATATTGACTATAAACCTAACCATATCCCTAACATTTTACTTACACATAATTTAATTCAATAATAGGCAAATATCTTCATGGAATTTTAATTTTAAAAATATATCACAATTTGAAGAAAAGTAATTATTAGGTTCTGAATAATTTATTTATATGCCTAAATATAAAAATATTTGCAAATTTTCCCAAGTAACGAAATCTATATCACTTTTTATATCGTTGAAAGCTTTTTTTTTTCAAGAACACAAATAGTAACATATACGATACTTGCTCGTGTATCGACACATTTTTAAGGAATTACTTTTAGGAATTCGGTATCCGCTTGGATTTAAAGAAAAAAAATAAACATAACATCTCTAGATGCAAATATAAAATCTAATTAGCAATTAAAAGTATCGAATCCCTTTTGCATATTTTTGTTACTGTAATAATAATATGACACTAAAAGTCTTCTTACACAGTCGTCAATTTTCTCCTTATTGACACTACAAACATGTTCCAACTGTTCTTTGTACTGAGATGACAAGAGATAAAGGGAGATTTCCAGTTGATTTAATTTATCAGACACTTCATTATAATGTTGATCTGTACTCTCGACTCTCTTTGACAAATCTTGTGTAGACGTAATGACGTCATTGCTACAAGATCTAAGGGAGCTAATCTGTTTATTGAATTCGATCATTGAGGCATTGAGAGACTTGTTTTCCTCTTCTAGCATGTTAACCCTCGTATCAATGTTAACAGAAAAAACTTTATTCAAGTTATCAACAGTTGTGGATGATTCTAGGCTTGTCTTCTCAACTGCTATTAGTCTTTCTTTTATATTTTTCTGAGATCTTAAATTTGCATTGGTCAATTTTTCTAATTTTTTAGTTAAGTTTTCATGTTGTGTAGAGATATCTTTTAAGGTTTCATCAAAATAATATTGTTTTTCTTGAAGTTTTTCCATTGTCCGTTTGATTGAGAGTAGAGTTTCTTCATTCATGGTTACTCCCATAGATCTGCTGGATCCTAGTGTAGGACCTGAGCATATAACAAGAATTTACTCATTTGTAAATAAAATGTGTGAACATGGTGAAGTTATTTTGTAATGCCAAGACATATGTAATTTCCAGCTAATTTTACCCCTAAATACAAGCTCTATTTACATCTAAGAGTTTCATTCATAATTTACAAACGGCCTTTTCTTAAAAAGTTATGTGACATTTATTATAACTAGGGCTGCGGAAATTACCTATTAATTTCTCGATTAATCGGTAAATATTTTATGGATTAAAATTATTTTAATCAATTAATATAGTGATTAAAATTAAAGAAATGTTGTCTTTTTAAAATCTATTTATTAATAAATAATTAATAATAAGTTGTTTATTTATGTACAAACTACTCCGTTTTAAAAAAAAAACGGACTCTAAAAGTATAAGCTTTAAAATAACCTGTTTTATAAGGACGATGATTTTTTTTAAAAAACATAGATTGTAATCAATTAACAATAACAAAATTTAATTCATTGACATTTTTTGGACTACTTATTTTTAAATATATCTCCTTGCGATATTAAATTTTAAAATTAAATGAAATTAAGTTCTTGGGTTTTGGGCATTTAACGAAAGTGATATAAAATGTGAAGGCAAAAAAACATTTACATCGTCGAAAAAAAGGTGATTATGAGATCTTGGGAAAGGTGTTATACATTTTGAACAAATTGGGCTTGAGATAAAAAGATTACCTTTATGGTTTTGTTAATCATCAAACAACTTCTATATAGCCGATTACTTTTATATTTTAAAATTTATTTGAAATTTTCTTCCCAGTGCCTAACTTTAATATGTTATTTAACTTTAATTTTGGTTATTTAACTTATTATTTTTTTTGTTAACTATTTAGTAAGAATTACTCAATAAAAAAATCAATAGCCTTTTTCTATTAATTTCCTTGATATTTTCAGTTTAATGATGTCATTCATCTTTATTTTTAGCTTTAACAAAGTAATCGTTTAATTAATCGGTAATTTTTCAAACGCTAACGATTAAATTTTATTTAATCGATAACAGCCCTAATTATAACTTAACTATTATATTGACAAGTATTTATAAAAGGTAAGCCTTTAAAATTATTTAATCACTTGCAAATGCCTGCTGATACATTTATACATATTCGTTGCTTAACATCTTATCTTTTCCATTATAGATGTGCCTTCTACACAGAAGATATTTGAGAATTTGGCTGATTCATTGGTTTACATTTTTATAGGGTGTTGGTTTTCCTTGTTAGTTTTAACAACCTATCCAACATCAGAATTTTAGATGGAAAAAAATATATAAAATTATGTACTTGTTCTTGCTTAAAGATAAGAGAAATGTGGTTATCCCTACGTCTATCTGGGGATTTTATTAGATTTCTTGTGGGTTGTACTTTAAATTATTTTCACAAACTTCTTTCTAAATGACATTACTTACTTGTAGAGGGCTCGCATGATGTAAGATTATGATGCTCTGAAGTTATGCTTGCATCACTTATATTGTTAATTGTTATCATTCCTGGTAAGTTCAATAAGAGTTATATATATGTATAT
>MUZC01004489.1:1005894-1024310 GCA_002072015.1 Radix auricularia | reverse complement strand
GGTGACTCGGGGACTCCTCAGGCCGCGAGAACAAATCCTGTGAACCCGTGACCATCGGTATGCCAGTCAAGAGCGCTACCTCTCGACCACGACGTCCCACATATATATATATATATATATATATATATTAGGGCTGTTATCGATTAAATTAAATTTAATCATTAACTTTTGGTAAATTATCGATTAATTAATCGATAACTTTGTTAAGCTAAAAATAAAGATGGATGACGTCATTAAACTGAAATTTTCAAGGGAAGTAATAAAAAAAAGTCAATTGATATTTACATTAAGTCATTTTTTAAACAGTTAGCACTGAAAACAAGTTAAATAACATATTAATATCCGGCACTTGAATGAAAATGTCAAATTAATTTTATAAATATAAAAGTAATACAGCTGTATAGAATTTTTTTGATGATTAGTAAAAACATAAAGATCAGCTTTTTATCCCAAGTCCAAGTGGTTCGTAAGCTATGATTGTTTTTCTAAGACCTCATAATCTCTTTTTTCACTATTTCGTTTTCCTTCATATCTTGTGCCCTTTTATTGCATTTTTTAAAACGCCCATAACCTAAGTATTTAATTTAATTAGATTTAAAACACGTTGATCTACTATTGTTAGGGGATATATTTAAAGATAAGTAGTTCAATATAATGTCAATGAATTTATATTTTGTTATTGTTAAATAGTTAAAAACTATGTGTTTTTTTATATCATTGTCCTTATAAAACAGATTATTTTAAAGTATAGTCTTTCTAAATTCCCTTAACGGAAAAATTTTTACGTAAAAAAAAAATATTATAAAATAAAATAAAAACTATTAATAATTATTTCTTATATTTTTTTTCTATTTTTAATTACTATTTTATCGATTAAAAAATTTAATCGATAAAATAATTTACCGATTAATCGAGAAATTAATCGGTAATTTCCGCAGCCCTAATATATATGTACATACACATATATTTATATACATCACAGATATAGGGCTTGTATTCTAATAAATCCTCCGTAAAAAAGATTTTGATAGATCAGAAGAGGAAGAAGAAGAAGTTATGAATATGATAAATAATATGTAGATGTTGTTTTTTTTCGGTTTAAACAAGCAGACCACAACTGGAATGAGCTACTATATTAATCAATGAAGACAATAATTACATTTTGAATTGAACATAATTTTCTTTTTCACACAAATATACCTCATAGTTTGGGATATCGTCTTGCACATACAACTGACAAAATCCTTGTCCATTTTCCTGACCTGGTTTATAATTCATTCATGATTTTTGGTGCATTTACATGGCGTTAAAACCCATCTTCTGTCAAGGTCATTACAAATGCCAACATATTTTCCGAGTCTCCCCGACCTTTGTCAACATCGGGAATATGGAAATCGAACAGTGGCTCTCAATTTGGCAGAAAATTGTTTTTAGTCTGAACCCCTTTACATTCTTTTGGCTAGAAATTCGAGGTTTGATATCCTTTAAATAATATTAGTTAAATAATATTAGTTTTGAAAGCATTGTCAAAATTGAAGCAAACAGTGTACAAAAGGGTAACCCCATAACCTTCTACTAAACTGTCGCCATCATATTTAGCGTAATGCCCACAGATAGCATTAGCATTTTGACAACACTTTCAACATGTATGAGCACCACTGGTTTCTGTTAATCAGACAACCCAGATTGGGGAAGACGAATGGTCTTCGATAAACAAGTAAATGGATGGCCCTATTATATATGTGGCTTAACCACTGTTTTGGTTTCCATCATCAATGATTTCATTCTCATGCATGTCTTCTGCAGAAATCACTGTCTCCTGTATTCATCTATGTCTTCCTGGTATGTTGTTGTTTGTATGCTCAGTATTATTTTTAGAAAAATATTCTCTGTTTCCACGTCTTGTTCAACATCATCAGGTTGGGACGACATTGTAACGCAGCCAAAGAGATAATTTATGTTTTTTTTTCTGCCAATCTTTACAAAAGTTAATATATAGTCACATCCAGTCTAGTAACATTCTTGTATTTGGTTGAAATTTATTTCAACTTCTGTCCAGTCCTCCGTGACCAATGTACGAACGTGTCTTATGAAGTTAATAAAATATCTCGATTTACTGCGACGAAAAACTCAATTGCACTAACACCTTCTTCAACAAGGTAATCAACTTACTCTTATTTTCTACCCCCATGACATCAAAGCCTTTCACCAACCATAGTAGTGTTTTTCTTGCTTAATGGTGGTCTTAACCTTTTTTCACAAAGTCTAATACTTCTTGTTATCTAGTTTTGGTGGGGTTTTTTTATTTAAATTTAGCTTTTAGCAGCATAGGCTCTTACTTTTGATAACTCGTCGTAGAACCGTCATTGCATGTCAACATTTGCGTGATACCTGTATTTTCTTCCGACATTGCCACACAGTAATCCAAAGACAAACGTTATGGAAGAACGTATGTGGAATCTCAGCCCGTAGAAAGTCTTTTAGTAATATTGAGTGTGATGTGGTAGTTGAACAGGCTAAACGCAGTTAAATAATATTTTTCAAAATCACAGGTTTCGATCGTTATCATCAAACAACGGCAAAAGCACCACCGCAAAACTAGGAAGCGGGAACATGAGGGAGAGGTTGGCCTGTTACAAAATTTTGCTGTAAGACAACTCGACACTCTATAGAACGCAAAGGCAATGCTTGGAAAATCAATGATTTTCTACTTTGCCTTAAACAATCACGCAAAGCCTGTAACAAAAAATAGCCATATATACTCGTTCTATAGCCCATTTGTTCATAAGCCGACCCAACCACATACACTTTTGGAAGAAAAGCTATTAAAACTATGTAACCCACTCGTAAGCTTACCCCCTTAAAACATTTTTAAAAAAAAAACACGAAACGTTAGATCGGTTGATTTGATTTTTTTTTTAAAGCTTTACTGCTTGTCTTAGTCGTTGTGCTCTTAGTTAGGCAAGAATTTCCAATTTTAATTTTTATTTTGTAATTTATTTTTATTTTCTTTGTTATTTTTTAATTTTTAAAAATGTGGTTGTTGTAATTTTTTGGTAAAAAGTGGCGAAAGCGCGTACACTAAAGTTCGTTGTCTAAAAAGAAGTTTTAAAACATTTTATTAAAAGATTCACACAAATATACTAGGTATTAAATAAGGTAAGTGCTGATGTTTAAAACTATATTACAGCTTCAGGTAAGCAGTCGAATCTTATAGAATGTAGAAAAGGAACTTGATTGCCTATAATATCAACAGCGATAATAAATGTACATGCACAAGTCACCTATGAGCCGCTCGTAAGCAGACCACTCAGTTTTTTATACCTAGACTTTGTCCAAAAAAGTTAAGATTTAGAACGAGTATATAAGTTTATTTAAACTTCCACTTTAAAGCTGATAAAAATAACTAAAGAATTTGAAATACACTAAAAGCTGTTTAAAATTTTAAATGCCAATAAAGATTTTAATGAAAAAAAATTAATATAAAATAACACAACAAATTTGAAATTAGTCGATCTAATTGACGTTAAAAATATTTTATAGAGCAACGCTGTTTGATAAATAATTAGTAATTGAAATTAATATAAAGCTATTTTTTTAAATTAAAAAATTTAAATTTTGAACATAAAGAAGAAAATATTTTAAGGAATATTCACCTGTAAATTCCCGAGACTTTTCAATAAAAAAAGTTACAGCGCTTTGGAGTCTGTTTGAAATCTCTTCATAAGTTGGCTGCTTGCTGTGACTTCCACTTACAAAGCCATCTACCTCCCTCTGTATCTGATGAAAGATATGCACATTGACAATAATTTGAAGATCATATTTCATGGCCACTTTATTTTAAAATTTTAAATCAAAATAGTTAATTTTCATTGCCCAATAAGAATCTGCATCAAATACTATCTGTAATACAATTGTGAGATAGACATAAATTTAATTACTTTTATTACTTTTCTAAAAAAAAAAATTTATAAAGAATTCTTTAGAGACAATTGTTTTCTATTGCTTTTGAAGTATTAATACCTGTTTTACACATTCGTCAACAGCCGAATCTACATTATCTCTCTCGTCTTTAAGTATCTCCATCAGCTGGTTGATAAATTTTACTAATCTTGGATTCTGGTTGCTCTTTCCTGACATTTGGGAAATCTAAAAATATTTTCGTAAAATAAAAGTGTACAGCACTTACAACACTCATGTGTAAAGCCTAAAATCAATTTGGAATTCAATCTGCCCTCACAGTTTTAAGTTAATATCTGCGATGAACTGTTTTTTCAAAAAACAACAAAAAAAAGGTAACATATATCTAGAATTTAATTAAAGTTTTACGTTGCTTATGATTCACAACATAAGCCTTAAATTCTTAATAAGATCGATTTCTTTTGAAGGATTCTCATGATTTTCATTTCTCAAAGTTTATTTAATATATCGACATATATCTTTACTTGGAGTTTTTGATATAAATATTATCTTAAGTGTAAGTTGACATTTAATAACCAAAGTTATATTCAAAAGGCTAATAACTTTGATAAATAATAATGTTTAATTTAATACATTTTTATTAAATTTGAATTACAGTTATATCTAACAGAAAAAAAAAATATGTTCTCATTAGGAAACAAACTTTTCAAGTTGAAAAATAAGTATAATTCTTTAAGGAACTATTCTTTTTTAGGGTAAAAGACGGTCCCTTGATCACCTGGGATAGCACAATCGACCTAATCAACGCGAAAACTGTTCCAATGGTGCATTAGCTCAGGTTTAACGTAAGTGTTTAGTGCACAAATTCGAATTAATTATTTTCTATGCTCTGCAACGATCTCTTTTAATATAAAGTTAAGTCACTTTGGTGCTAATTTACAATGAGAGATTTCTAAGGTGAAAACTCATCTGAAAGAATGAGCCCAAAAGTATCCATTTGTAAGGCTGAGATTAGATTGAGCGTCAAGTCTAAGTGTATCGTTATAAAATTTAAACAGAGGAGGTATTAAGCCTTCGGACTGGACTCTGGACACCATTGTAAATTTGAGGATTAAGCTATAGTCTAACTATGTTTATGTTATGCACATTCGCTTTGCGGATGGGAGGTTTATGTGATCTCTTCTGACATACTTCATCTAGAATGAGTTTAGGCAAGGTAAAAAAAGTAGTAGTAGTAGTAGTAGTAGTAGAAGTCGGATTAACAGCAGTAGTATTAGTAGTAGTATTATTAGTAGTAATGGAGGTAGTATTAGTTGTAGTAGTAGAAGTAGTATGAGCTTTAGAAATTAATACATAGTAATTTATAATTGGTGTTGGTTTAGAAACTAATTTAGTCACTAAAACAATATAAGGAACAACGATAATAATTCGATTTAACACTTACCTCTATCTCCAAAAGCTTAGTGAATATAAAATTTAATATATAGTGAAATTAGCGGATAGAATATCATAAAATTAGAAACATCAGGTTAATCACAAACAAGATGTCGAGGGTGAGTAACGTAGAATATTGCTCACGTCAAATCGGGATTTCCAAATGCATTATCGGGATTTTATGAAGCTAACAACAAACGAAGAGAAAATAGTAGCAATTAAAATTTTCAAAAAGAATTCAGTAAATCTTTATTAAAACCATTTGATATAGTCTAGATCTACATTTGAAATTGATATATTTTTTTAAAAACATTAGCGTGTCTCTAAATTTTAAAAAATCGCGTTTCCACTTAAAAAGAAAAAATTTTAGGAAAGAAAATTATTAAATAAAAATCTGAAATTTAAAAAGATAAATAAATCCTACTGCTAACATAGGGCGAAATTTTAGAAACAAAGAAGCCAAGAAGCAACAAAGGAAAAACGCAATTTTATTATTGAAATACGCATAGGGCATATTTGGTTTTTTAATTAGATTTTTACTATACTTAGCTTACGTTAAGGGTATGGGTGGATGATATGTTATTATATANATGTCTGTGTGTGTGTATGTGTGTATTTTACTAAAGGAAACTTTTAAATAAATATCAAAATAACGTACACTGAGTGCAATTTTTGAAAACACTTTCAGTAGTGGAATTTTTTCTTAAAGTGTAATTAACAATATTGTTGACCTAAATAAATTAATAAAACATTAAAATGCAGTATATATATATATGTATTTATAATTAATAAACCCTTTTTTAGTCCATGTAGGGCTCTAGGGCAAGTGAAGTAGCGTTCACAGGTTAATTAAGCCACCACTAGCGAGCAAGGGAATGTGTGGATAGCACAATGCCCTAGGGGCCTTGCCAGTACCGAGGCTCGAACTCGTGACTCGAGTACTTGCAACGGTGTGGCAGTCCACCACGCTACCAATTAGACAACTGCGGCCGGCATGTATTTGTATTTAAATAAACTAGTTAAAAATATGTTGGCATAAATATACTTTGTTGTCTGCACATTATTTCAAATTATAATTGTTTTTGTCCAATTAACTTTGTCAACATGCTATTACAGATGTGGAATTAAATTTAAAATAACAGTATCAATAAGAAAAACATAAACTGCGGAATAATAAAGTTATTAATAATAATGAAATGTTGTTCTAAAATTAACCTTTTCAAGTATACTTTAAAAATTGCATTAGTTTAACATTGAAGTTAAGAAGGGAATTTCTGTCAATTTTTTTTTAAAACCCGCTATGATTCTGTAAACATTTTATCACCAAAAAAAACTGATCGAAAATCTGACAAAAAATGACATTAATTTCTACAAATGCTCTTTTTAAATATAAGTTTTAATAAATTTTAAAATGGTTCTTTTTAATTTGTTTCCAAATAAAAGAAATAATCGGTTTTACATAAACAAGGAAATTAATCAAGCTACATTTTGACTATGTGATTACACGTGGAAACTTTTTAATGTCTATTGCATGACGTCTACAAATTTGGCAAAAAAGAGGGATTTTTAAAAGTTCCAGAGCAAAAAAAATATTTGATTTAATGTAATTTATGCTTTAAAAAAAAGTATGTAAAAGTAGTTTTTTTATTAAAAATATTATGCAACATGAAAATTGACTCAATTACACCCTCAATAGGCACGTCGTTCAAAACCGCTTTGCTGGCGATACTATATTTAAATTGTCTATCACAGGATTGCACAGGATTATTTCTGTTCAAAATGCCAAATATCTAATTTGGTTATTTCTCATCAAAATACCAGTTATCTTGTTTTACGGGGACTTCTTAATAAAAATACGAACTATGCTATTTATCGAGTTTATTTATTTTTTTATTCAAACTATCTCAATATTTTACAAGCACAACAATGTCTTTTTCACCTTTGAAAAAAAGTGATGCCCCATGTTAAGTGATACATTTCTAAAATTACCTGTTTATCATGTTTTTGTTAATGCTTTTATATGACTAATTTCGATGATAATGTGAACAAACTGATCACAAGCGTCATGACAAAAGTTTCGTTACATAATATGAGTAATCTTCTGGGGCGTAGCTATGTTGAGTAGGTTATTTGTTATTTGTCTTATCTGTCGGTACGCTAGCAGAAGGCACATGCCACTTGATCACGGTTCCCACTGGCTTTGTTTCATTTAAGCAGTATGAGAGACGTTATTTAATAACAAATTTTAGAAGAAAAATAAGGATTCATTTAAATTTTCTAACTTGCTTTCCGAATTTTATACAAATTGCTTTTTAGCGCATTTTCGAGATGTCGAAATCGCTATTGCACCCGTTTTGTCCGTCTGTCATCACCCTGATCACAGGATCCATAAGTCCTAGACCCATGATGTATATATGTTTTTTTGTATGTCCTTACCTGCCATTGGTGCATCAACACTCAGTTACTCGATCCGTTAAAAAAACCCGTTAAAACTACCAAAAAACTTTGCGAATCGAGAGTTAACACTGGCACAGGGAACGGCCGCCATTGCCGGAAGTCGAATAGAGCATTTTTCAAGCATTCAAGAGTGGTGCGAAGGCGTGCAAAAGAATTAGTTGTTTTTTTTAGTTGACGTCATTAGAATATGTGTAAAGGTTTAGAGACTTTTACGTCATCATTTGTGGTGACTTGTAGTTAGATTAAAGAGAAAATAAATAAAAATATTTTTAAAAAAGTTTTAAAGATACCACGTTTTGTGAACTAAAAAGAAGAAAATAAACTAAAAACGTGGGGCGCATTCGGCTGAAATTAAATGAAGTATCATATATAGACTGTGGAGGAATTTGAAACTGAAAAGTTTAATGTAATAGCATTAATAGACCAAATTTCAGCCGAATGCGCCTGACGTTTTTAGTTTATTTTCTTCTTTTTAGTTCACAAAACGTGGTATCTTTAAAACTTTTTTNAAATATTTTTATTTTATACTTTTTAGTTTTCATTTAAGTAGAATTGAGTACTATAATTAATGAAATATTAAATTGTCATGTGAATCAAGTATGCATGCAAAATTTCATCAAAATTGGATGATCAGAAGTGGTTCAAAAAAGGAATTCAATTTTTGCCCCGGAAAGACATCCAGACAAGAAAGACATCCAGACAAGAAAGCAAACTAAGAAAAACTTCCCTTTGTTGTTGTATTTCCTTGGTTGTCTCCCTCACACACAAGAAATCATTGACATTTGATTAGTAATTAATTAATTAATTAAGTAGAATTGAGTACTATAATTAATGAAATATTAAATTGTCATGTGAATCAAGTATGCATGCAAAATTTCATCAAAATTGGATGATCAGAAGTGGTTCAAAAAAGGAATTCAATTTTTGCCCCGGAAAGACAAACATCCAAGAAAGCAAACTAAGAAAAACGTGGTAAAAATTTTAAAATGTAAAGAAATGACTTTTAAATTTAAAAATGTCAGGTATATTCATTACACAAGAAAATTCATAAAAATATGTCTAAAATCTAAACACAATTACTGATAACTACATAATGCTGATATCTAACATAAGTACTGATACATAATACGAAAATGCGCTAACACGTCCTGAGTTCCAAAAGGGACCAGGCTTAACATGATTTTTTTCTTAGAGTGTTTTTTTTTTTTTTTAATATTTTTTTAAAGTTTAAACCTCACAAGACTTTTAAAATAAAAAAAAATCTGTATGATTAAATATCGTCAACAATTTATCAAACAGCAAGAAAAAATAATCCATAAAAGTATGTTCACTTTCCCTTCTATTGTTCGCGCCTGCAGATATAACTTATCTCCTGCTTCCAGCTCAATGCAACGCGTCACCGATTGGTTCTTATTGAGAAAACAAATAACATTGCCTTTGTCATCGTCCTCTTGAGTTTTTCCCTTCAGATAGCATGTGACACACAAACTTGCTTCGTTGTCAGCCGCTGGTGTACCCAAGCTGATTAAATAAAAGCCTTTCAATGGGCGGTAAATGTACCAGCGAATGGGTCAAAGTGATCCCAATATTGCGATTTGGGAGGATCTTTGAATTTGACAACACGGCAAGTGTCTGTGACCTCAGTTAACACCTGCGCATAAAATCCAACATTAGGATAACTGCACTTTGATTCTGGGGAGGAAAATAAATGTATTACAAAGTTACCCTGGCTTGTAAAGAATAAAGCAACATTTAAAATAAGTGTCAGTGTCCTCTACCATGGGATATTGTAAGGATGAATGCGGGTATGGGTGTAAATAAGCATGAGTTGCTGACCACATGAACCGTGACTATTAATTTCGTGTATGACATGATCTTTAAGTGTTGATGATAAAATGGACAGAGAAAATATTAAGTAGAAGGTGTCTGTGATGCAATGAGATGGGATTATGTCGAAGTAAAACTAAACAAAATGATTAAGGATATGGCGGAGAGAGATGGATTAGTGAGGCTGGATTGTGAAGGATTTAGTTTTGGATAGTGTAAATCTACAGTCATACGTTATGACTCTACGTTGTTATGAACTAGGGCTATTTAAACGTTTCCCTATATTATATATTTTAGTTTTTTAGTGTGTTACATGATCCAGCCACATTTTCATTGGAAATGTCAACGTTATTTATTGTTTTCCGGGGGAAAGTAAGTAATCGGACCACAGTTGTTAAGGATCTCAAGCACTATAAAAAAAATACTTTATTTAGAAGTTTTGTTATTCGTTAAAAAAATTGCCATTAACATACAAAATTGTTCAGTTCTTTATTGGAACTGGAGATTATTTTCTACCTTATCTGCTTTGATGTATTACATATGCTCTTTGCACAGACTTTATCATTGACTCATCCGCTTATTCATGGTTTATGGCTAGTCTGGCATTTTAGTAGGAATTTGGAGAGTTTATTGATTATTTGAATGTTTTACTCTTTAGATCAGGCAACAAATCCCAAATCTGGATTACAGACGGGAAAAGTAATTTGTTTAAATACAATAATATTTCTTTTCATCACTATGTATGTCTGAGGGTTGTTTTTGATTATCTTTTTGTCTTTATTCCTAGTTAGGAAAAAATGCCTTATGTAATAATACTACACTTTTTCTTTCTAACAGTTGTTTTTATTTCAACCGATGTTTATTTTTCATCAGTCTTTCTGACCAATAGCTTTCAATGGCTGAGCCTTTTTGTATACGAGGGACATCTGCCGATCATCGTAAGCCTCTGCAATCCCAGCAAGGACATAAACAACATACGAGAGTTCTCCGGGCATCAGTGTCATGGGTAAGACTCTCTAGTTTCCAGTCATGGCCAATTTTCTTCTATTATTCGAATTTTCCTCTCAAAGTGTTTCTTTGACAAGTTTGTTTTCGCTTTCCTACTATGGTTCCATTTCAAGGCATTCCTTTTACAGCAGGCAGGTTCCGTTTCCAGAGAATATCTTTCTTTATTTTATTCTACCTTGTCTACTTCCACATTACTAGTTTCTGATTTTACCCGGTCAGTGAATCCTGAAAATCTTTCTTAGGCAATTGTTTAAATTGCTGCTTATATTTCTGGAGCCTAAAAGATTATTGAGATTTTGGAAGAGTGCCCTTGTCTTTCTAATCCCTATTCTGAAAACAGCTTTTTGCCATCTTCCTCGTAGATCACGCTGACAAAGTAAACAAAACTCTTCACCTCCTCGATTGATTCTCTATGCATCTATTCATGATGATTGATATACTGGTGATATTAACCTTGAGGACTTTGTTCATTATTTTGTTAACAAAAATTGCTTCTTCAATGTTTGTCTTTTTCTGCAGCTGTTGGGTATGTGAGAGAAAGGAATGGTCTTTAGCTAGCTCTAAGTTTTCAAGTGGATCCCAAAAAGTTTTTTGGATAACATTTCGTTTTCTGTTGTGTGGATTGTTTTTACATCAAACGATCATTGGCCAATAAGAACAGCAAGAGTGACAGCAAGCACTCTTACTTCACACCAGACTTTACCTGGAAAGCCTTCTCACCTGTTGGTCATGGATAATTCGGTAGGTCATACCTTCTTAAAATGTCCTGCTCTTCTATGGCAACTCATAATGTCTTAATCATTTTCAGAAAATTTTCATTTTAAAACATTCAAATCTTTTTCAATATGCAGAAAATTGGCAAAGAGATCTGTGTTTGAGCACACGGTTAAAAACTTAGTCTGGCATTGTCAGCAAGGTGATCACTTTGTAGTTGGAGCTTGAGTTTGGCTCACCTTTCTTTGGAATCTTGCTGATGTATCACTCTTTCCAATCAGAAGAAACTATCTTCTCCTCCGAATCTTAATGAACAAGGAAATTAGAATTTTCATACTGATTTTTCATACTAAATTTTTATTCAGTTTGCGGGGATGCCATTTGGTGGTATGGTATTTTCATTTCTAAGTTGTTTAAAGGCCATATGAATCTCTCCCTTTTTAGAAATATTTTGGTCAAACAGCAGGTTCTTGTTTTCTGATTGGGTGTTTATTGGGATCCTTGGTACTGACCTGAACTCTTCAAAGTGCTTTGCGATCTCCCTTTCTCATGCTTCTCGTTTGGGATGGTGTTGACATCTGTTTCCTTTAATGTTCTCTCTTGCATGTTAAAATTCATAGATAGCTTTTTCGCGTTAGACAAAAATTCCCGCATGTTTCGAGGTGAGCTGCCCACTCCATTTTTAGTCACATTAAATCAAAGTAGTTAAACTTATAAGTTTTAATTTATTTTCTTCTTTTTAATCAACTTATAAAAAACTTGTTTTTTAAACGCTTTGTTCACCTCTGTTTATTTGTTTAAGATCGTGTACAAAGTATTAAAACCGCAGAGTTATAAACAAAATTATACCGCTATCACAAAATAAGTTGGCTTATGTGACGTAATTCAGTTCTATACTTCTATTAAAATATTTTTTTTGCATCAGCACTTAAGAGGCACTGTTAAACCAATGGGACGAAATAATGCTCAATATATTATAACTGTATTTTAATAAATTATTCACAATATGTATTGACAAATCGACTAAATCCCATGAATATCCACCCATCCTCTTCCCCTATGATTAAAAATTACCGATTTCTTTGACCTTGTCAGCCAATTTAGTTATAAGAATTTCAACATCATCAACCTGTAGGATGTTAAACAAAATATAATTTTAAAAAATTTTAAGAACTATACATATTTTATAGTATTAAAAAAAATAGTATGTTTCTAATTTCAGGTTCTAATTAATACACCATTTCCATTTACCTTTGAAAGTTTCTTAGTACTCTTGAGTTTCAGGTTCAAGGTCTCATTTAATTTTTCCAATGGATATAGCCTCTTGGCAAGTAGCTGACAGGCGGCACCAATCTTTTAAAATATGAACATAGTGATCATGTTGCTATTTTAAACAGTTTGACACCTTGTCTAAATAAATGAGTCGTGTGAACTCTTGACTTAATTAAATGAGCTATGTAACAATTTGACCTAATTAACTAGGATGTGTGATAGCTTGACTATCCTTGAGCTGTGTGAGAGCGTTTGAAATTAAAAAAATGATTTTTGTGAACATTTACCCAAATTACTAAGCTGTAAGATAGTTTGACGTGATTTTTTTAGCTCTCCAAAAATTCGACCTAATTATCTTATAAGTGGGAAGTGCTTGTTTGTTTTCATAATGTATATTATCAGATTAACTCGGAATACAGTAAGTTTTCAGGTTATGTGTTATAGAAAATGAATGTAGAAGTTATTAAAATACGGCCTTCCACAATCAAATAACATTAAATTTGATAAGCAAGCAATAAAAAGAGATGTTTTAAACGTGATGTTTTTACCTCCTAGTGATTCTACAAAATTACCAAGTTTATTTTTTTTAAAATCTATTTTAATTCACACTAAAAAAACACCACTCATAAACAATGTTTGTAGACTCAAAACTTTAAGAATTTTACAATTAATCAGATTAATCAAAAACATAAATATTAACTTATCATGCATGTTAAATTTATCAATACCCAGGTATATCATCACGCATAATATCTAGGTATTGCCAAATTTTTAAAGCGCTAACTCTAGAATATTTTGTAATAGAAATAGACAAGGATGCTTATTATTTTTATTGTGATATTAAAATGAAGAGAAAAATCTACTTACACAGTCGTCAATTTTCTCCTTATTGACGCTACAAACATGTTCAAACTGTTCTTTGTACTGAGATGACAAGAGATTTAAGGAGATTTCCAGTTGATTTAATTTATCAGACACTTCATTATAATGTTGATCTGTACTCTCGACTCTCTTTGACAAATCTTGTGTAGACCTAATGACCTCATTGCTACAAGATCTAAGGGAGCTAATCTGTTTATTGAATTCGTTCATTGAGGCATTAACAGACTTGTTTTCCCTTTCTAGTCTGTTAACTCTTGCGTCAAGGTTAACAGAAATAATTTCTTGCAAGTTATCGACAATAGCGGAGGATTCTTGGCTTGTCTTCTTAACTGCTATTAGTCTCTCTTTTAACTTTTTCTGAGATCTTAAATTTGTATTGGTCAATATTTCAATTTCTTTATTGAAGTTTTCTTGTTGAGTTGAAATATATTTTAATGTTTTCTCAAAAAGTTCTTGTTTTTCTTGAAGTTGATCCATTGTCCGTTTGAGTGAGAGTGGAGTTTCTTCAACCGTGGTTACTCCCATACTCATACTTTGAGAAGTACTAAATCCTACAACAGCACCTGAAATTACATTAAAAACATAATTATTTGTTATTCTTGGTCATTTCATCAAGTAATGTAATGTTTAAAAAATGTGTCTAATTATTATAGTCAAAGCTTTGGTAATACAAGACGGCATGGAAGGAAAGAACGTGCTCGAAATAATCCTGATCACATAAAGAACATCTCAGTTTTTGGGGCCATAATAGGTCATTGGGCACAGTGGTCAAGTTGCTGTCGTACTCGGCTGGCGTACTGAGGGTCACGGGTTCAAATATCCGTGAAGGCAGATAAAGAAGGCTTTTGGTAATAGCGATGAAAAATATCTTAAGCAAGTGTCTGTATAGATAATACAGCTTAAGAAGAATCCAAAAAGCACACCAACTTACCAAAGCACATTGCTAATGGGAATTCTATAGATTTTCTTATAGATGAAAATAATTTAGCACTATTTTTGACCCGATATTCGGCAGTATTCAAATTTTAAAATATTTTTTTTTTTTTTTTTTTTTTTTGTGGTGTTTTTTAAAGATACAATGCATAAAATAGGCATGAATTTGCGATTATTTATGCAATTTACGTTGCTTAAAGGATATCCTTTAACTAGAACTATAGCATAGAAAGAACTTTTCACGATATTACGTTTTTGATCTGTAGAACGCACTCTAGCAAAGATAGACCACAAAACGCGAGAAGTGTTTCTGGAGAGTTACAAGCAGGTTTTTTTTTAAATTGTATACTGTTGATTATTGGATCCGAAAGAGTGATTATTGTCTCTTCTATTATATTTTTATGAAGGGTCGACAACCCATACTGTAATCATTATTGCTCTATTGGAAGTTGAGTTCTTTGCACATTTCAGAGCTTTTCACGGTGGCTCTAGTGTACATGTGTCACTAGACATGAATGTGTCAATTTTGTTTTTGTTGCCTAAACTGATCCATTTGAATGTTTTTACTAGACTCAACTCACCAAGTCCTCCTCATATAGAATGTTCTTCATCGATAAAGAGCAAGAACAATATCCATTCATTTTTTTTTTTAATTCATTTTCTATTTACAAACGCGGTGTACTGTATACTTTTAATAATAACTGGCAAAATATTTTAACGAACCAAGTACAAGCAATTACCTTCTGATTCATATATTTCTCTTTCCTTGCTAAACTTCATTTTGCCTATATGACCATACTTTTTTTTAGACGGACACAATAGAGTCTTGTTATGTTGCACTGAAGTTGGGATTTCATTATCTTCCATCAGACCTTGGTAAGTAATATTGAAATTATATACATTTTAACATTTATTTTGAATAACATTAACACATTTGTTCTTTAAAATAAAGATAAGAAAAAAAGTCGTTTTGAAAAATAATTTATTTATAGGGCCTCATTAATTAATAAATGAACTTGGAATACTTTAAAGTTCTGAAAATATTTATTAGTTTTAAAATAAAATTACAAAAATTACAAAAACAATACTAATATCAACAGTAAAAATTTTTAATCAATTAATTTACTTAAAATTAGATATATTTACAAACGAATCGATGGTTAAAAGAAAGATTAAGCTTAATTAGTTACATTTTTTTAAAATGTATGATTTAAAACAAAAAAATATAAAGAAATATTTACCTGAAAACTCCTCAGACTTCCCAATAAAAAAAGTTATAGCCTGTTGGAGTCTGTTTGAAATCTCTTCATATGTTGACTGCTTGCCGTGACTTCCACTTACAAAACTATCTACCTCCCTCTGTATCTGATGTACGATACAGGCAATGACAATCAGCTCAATAGATTATGGCATATATTTATAATTTAATATTGTATTTCAAAATAATTATGTTCATTTCGGAATTGAATGTTTCCAAAATACAATTGAACATACGTTTGTCTAATGTAAATGTCGGATATTTTCGATGCCGTTTCAAAAAGGATGTAATTATTTAAAGACCTTTCTGTATATGGGTTATGAAGTATCAATACCTGATTAATGTAATCGTGTGCAGCAGTATCGACATTTTTTCTCTCTTCTTAAAGTGTGTCCATCAGCAGGTTAATAAATTTAACCAATCTCGGATTTCGTTGATTCTTGCCGGCCATTTTAGAAATCTAAAAGTAAAAGTAATACGTATGCCATTTGACAAAAACTGTTATATAATATTTTATAATTCTCGAAATATATATATAAAATCGATAAATATCTTGACTTGATGTATATTAATAAAAATAATCACTAATTTGTGCGACAACAATTAATAAGAAATTAGAATTTCAAAAATGTTAACAATTTTTCATACATTATCACAAAAATTAATGGTTGAACAATTTAAACTGTATTTAAGTCTTAATTTTTTATTTAACCCAGAGAAGAAACAGAATATTTACCTTTTAAGGAAACACGCCTTGCCGGGGTAGTACAATTAGTTAATTAATTTACAGCTCGGGCTAAAAATACCAAAATGAATAAAGCAAATAATGACATGTGTGTTGAATTTTATTAATGCTAGGACTAATTTTTATCATTCAGGCAGCCATGCTGAAGAAAATGTGACGCGTTGAGACTGTTGGACAATCTCACCATATGAGGAGGACTTCGAAAGTTGGTTCTGATGTGGGACAATCTCACCATATGAGGAGGACTTCGAAAGTTGGGTCTGATGTGGGACAATCTCACCATATGAGGAGGACTTGGTGAGTTTAGTCTGATGTGGGACGATCTCACCATATGAGGAGGACTTGGTGAGTTAAGTCTGATGAGGGACAATCTCACCATATGAGGAGGACTTGGTGAGTTGGGTCTGATGGGGGACAATCTCACCATATGAGGAGGACTTCGAAAGTTGGGTCTGATGTGGGACAATCTCACCATATGAGGAGGACTTAGTGAGTTTAGTCTGATGTGGGACAATCTCACCATATGAGGAGGACTTGGTGAGTTTAGTCTGATGTGGGAGTGGGACAATCTCACCATATGAGGAGGACTTGGTGAGTTTAGTCTGATGTGGGACAATCTCACCATATGAGGAGGACTTGGTGAGTTGGGTCTGATGTGTGACAATCTCACCATATGAGGAGGACTTGCTGAGTTGGGTCTGATGTGGGACAATCTCACCATATGAGGAGGACTTCGAAAGTTGGGTCTGATGTGGGACAATCTCACCATATGAGGAGGACTTGGTGAATTTAGTCTGATGTGGGACAATCTCACCATATGAGGAGGACTTGGTGAGTTGGGTCTGATGTGGGACTGTCTCACCATATGAGGAGGACTTCGAAAGTTGGGTCTGATGTGGGACAATCTCACCATATGAGGAGGACTTGGTGAGTTTAGTCTGATGTGGGACAATCTCACCATATGAGGAGGACTTGGGGAGTTTAGTCTGATGTGGGACAATCTCACCATATGAGGAGGACTTGGTGAGTTTAGACTGATGTGGGACAATCTCACCATATGAGGAGGACTTGGTGAATTTAGTCTGATGTGGGACAATTTCACCATATGAGAAGGAATTGGTGAATTTAGTCTGATGTGGGACAATCTCACCATATGAGGAGGACTTGGTGAGTTGGGTCTGATGTGGGACAATCTCACCATATGAGAAGGACTTGGTGAATTTAGTCTGATGTGGGACAATCTCACAATATGAGAAGGACTTGGTGAGCTTAGTCTGATGTGGGACAATCTCACCATATGAGGAGGCTTGGTGAGTTGGGTCTGATGTGGGACAATCTCACCATATGAGAAGGACTTGTTGAGTTGGGTCTGATGTGGGACAATCTTACCATATGAGAAGGACTTGGTGAGCTTAGTCTGATGTGGGACAATCTCACCATATGAGAAGGGCTTGGTGAGCTTAGTCTGATGTGGGACAATCTCACCATATGAGAAGGACTTGTTGAGTTGGGTCTGATTTGGGACATTCTCACCATATGAGAAGGACTTGGTGAATTTAGTCTGATGTGGGACAATCTCACCATATGAGGAGGACTTGGTGAGTTGAGTCTAGTAAAAACATTCAAATGGATCAGTTTAGGCAACAAAAACAAAATTGACACATTCATGTCTAGTGACACATGTACACTAGAGCCACCGTGAAAAGCTCTGAAATGTGCAAAGAACTCAACTTCCAATAGAAAAAAAAACCTGCTTGTAACTCTCCAGAAACACTTCTCGCGTTTTGTGGTCTATCTTTGCTAGAGTGCGTTCTACAGATCAAAAACGTAATATCGTGAAAAGTTCTTTCTATGCTATAGTTCTAGTTAAAGGATATCCTTTAAGCAACGTAAATTGCATAAATAATCGCAAATTCATGCCTATTTTATGCATTGTATCTTTAAAAAACACCACACAAAAAAAAA
>MUZC01004489.1:984040-1005845 GCA_002072015.1 Radix auricularia | reverse complement strand
AAAAAATATTTTAAAATTTGAATACTGCCGAATATCGGGTCAAAAATAGTGCTAAATTATTTTCATCTATAAGAAAAATGGCGACACATTGATTTTCTTTTTATCGAGTTTGCTTAAAAGAAAAGATAGAAAAGTTTTAAAACTAAGCTACACGGTCTTTTTTCAACATACTTTTTTTTTAATTTCATGCACATTGCAGCCATAAACTTTATAGGATTTTTTATAATAAATATCTGAGTAGGTAAGCCATAAGAGCAAATCGATTTTATCATCATTTGACTTAATCGTTGTATTTTAAAAAATTGTATAAATTACATATTTCTTTTTTTTTTAAATTTTCGTTACAGAAAAAAAATATTTGGGATAGTTCATTTTTTGAGACGAAGACCGTATCAGCTTTATTTGAATTTTGGATCATATTTGGCCCGCGGGCCGAACTTTGGATAAACTTGAAATCCAGGGGATTCAACTATAGTCTTACTATGTGTATGTTTTGTATTTTCGCATCTTGGATGGGTAGTTAAAGTAATTTATACTGACGATAGATTAGTAGGAATAGAAGTAGTAGTAGTAGTAATAGTAGTTGTATTAGTTGCAGTAGCAGTAGCAGCAGAAGTAGTAGTGCTAGTAGTAGTATAAGTAGTAGTTTTAACAATAGTAATAGTGGTAGTAGTAATAATAGTTTTAGTCGTAACAGCATCAGTAGTAGTAGTATTACTAGTAAATGCAGTAGAATAAGTTTTAGAAAGGTTATATCAAATTTCAAATGCATTCTTAATTCTTAATATTTCAGAATAAGTTATAGTTTAGTTAGTCGTTGCTTTAGGTAATCACAAACAAAATATAAGCATTAACAACAATAGTTTGCTTACCCACTTACCTTGATCTTAAAAGAGCCTAATGATTATAAAATAGAATAATTAGCAAAACTAGTTTAAGCTAATTGGGATATTAGAAAATTTAAAACGTAATGCTGCATACACACCTGCTGACGTGGGTGCGAGTAATTTAAAGGAAAATGCTCACGTAAAATCGGGCTTTCTAAATGCATTATCGGGAATTCCTAAACCTAACACCAAAGGAGGCGAAAAATCATAAAATTAATATGTGCCCATGAAATTGAGTTAAACTTCAAACTAGACTTTGTATACAAAAATAAAATTTATTTCTTTTAAAAACATAACATTCTCCGCTTTTATCATGAGCCAGGTAAGCCACACAGATTTGCATTACTAAATGATAAATAAATTTAAAGTAAACTAATTAAATAAGAAACTTCAAGCGAAACAGCATTTAAAACAATGAAAACATTAATCAAGATGAAAAAAAAAACAAAAGCACAGAAACATTTTTTTAAAAAAACGAAATTATAACAGTGAACGTTTTTGTTTAAAAAAACGGCGTAAGTTAGCTATTTCATACACTTTTTGAAAGTGTTTTCTATTGTCTAAAAATTGTATTTAAATATAAAGTTTTAATTTGTTCAAGTTAAAAGGCAGAATATATATATATCTTAAACATTTTAACGCTTATTTTTTTAACGATTAATCAACCAATAACTTTCAAATTATTGGAAGTCGAAAAATAAAATATTAAAAAAATTTTGGCATATAATTATTAAAAAATGTCTGGACGATTACACGAACATTTTGAGCTTAAGCTATTTACTGGCGGGAATGTTCAAAATGTTCACAACCTTTGCATACCTTGGTACTAACACATCGCCTACTTATTGAACCAAATGAAAAGGATATTAAGCTAATGGCACTAATGGTGTCTTAATCAAAGACAGAAATTGACGACAGCATTCTAAAGAATTACAGCGTTAAAAAGATTAAAGATTATTATATCATTAACACTCTACATCGGTGGAAACTTATAAAATACCGATATCCAATAATGTCATGCCTTGCCAAGACCATTTTTTTGTATACCAGTTACCTCAGTTCCATGTGAATGATTGTTCCGCTCGGCTAATTTCATGGTCAATTAGACCAGCTAATCCCTTGAGCAAGATAATGACAACCCACTTGTCTTTTTGCGTAAAATACAAAATATAAGAAATACAAAATACAAGAAGACAATAAATTTGAGCTTTATTTAAGAACTAATACTGCAGTGTATAGACGTTTTGGCTAATGCCGTTATCAGAACAATAACACGAAATTCGTGCTTACATACATCTTAAAACATTATATCCTTAAATGTATTGGTTAAATGAAAAGAAAGGACAATAAAAAACAAACAAGGACACAGGATGTATGAAAAAAGAAGGGAATTGGAGTATCTACATTTATTTTTTAACCACAACGGGAAAACGATTTAGCAGTTAAGTAAAATAATGAATTTGATTAATTCCATATGGAGCGAACGTACCAAATTGTTTTATGAGTCTATTTAACATGTGGATCCTATCCTGGGTATTTCTTGCGGATAAAATACCTGTAACTGCAAAATCCGAAATGACGTCATGGTGAACATTCCCTCAGCCCACCCCCTTTAATCCGCCACAGTGAGGGGGTCACGAATGTGTGACGTAGGGGAGGGTGTGTTTTAAATATTGTGACGTCATATAAAAATACACACAACTTAAAATAAAAGTTCCACATAAATATTTATTGTTCAACATTTATTTAAATAACGTTTTCATTGGCTTCACGCATGTAACCATATTAGAGTGGAGACTTACACAAAATACATATTTAATTTTTTTTTAAATAATTTGAAACAGGCTAATTTTTATTTAGAAAATACGACTTTCGGGGGTTGTCAAAGCTTTTGTTACATCATAGTGGACAAAATTTTTATGACAAAGTATGACACGGGGGGAGGGGGTTAAAACGGCCAACCTCACTTGACGTTATTTATGGATGGCGCCCTAAGTTTTGAAGGGTTGACACAATGAGCTACTGACCTGGGTGACACCAACCCTAGCGATGCCTCTGGTTTAAATACTTTTTTTATTTGTTGTTCGCTTGTTTTTATGAATCACTAGTTAATTGTATTTGTAGAGACTATCGAAACAGCAGCACACGTTGCGTTTCACGGATGTTGCAGCTATGTTGAGTAGAGTTTGTAAACCTAACCTGGTTTCATTTGATCAAGTTGACTAAATATCATTAATTTCTGACAATAAACTTTTTTTTTTATATTCTCAGAAGTTTAGACCTCCAAATCATTTTTGTTTTTTAATTTAATCAATATTTTTAAATATCATAATCTTTTTATAAATCAGCATGAAAAATAAATAAACACATGTATTTTAACATTCATTTCTAAAATATCCGCTCTCATATTTAACTTGTCTCCTGCTTCTAGCTCAATGCAAACCGTTTTAAATTGGTTCCTACTGATAGGAAAAATATATACACCTTCGTCATTGTTGTCTTGAGTTGTTCTTCTAAGAAAGCTTGTGACACAAAAGTTGTTGCTGTTGTCGGCCGCTGGTGTGCTCAAGCTGATTAAATAAAAGCCTTTCAGTGGGGCAGTAAATGTACCAGACCATGAATAAAAGTGATGACCGTAGTTCTATTCATGAATATCTTTGAACTTTACAACACGGCAAGTAGTTGAGTATTCAGATTCTTTTGTTTATGTATACGTTATAGAAATGTTTTTTCATGTATAGGCCTTCCTCAGAGTTGTATTAAATTATCTTTGTGTTGTATTTCACTTTTGAAGCAATTTACTTGTCTTTTTTTTTTTTTTGAAACAATGTTACTTGAACTTTTACGTTTTAAAATATTTTCTTCTTTTTAGTCCACCTCTAAAAAACGAGTTTAATTAAAAATCTTTTTTTCCTTCTACGGTATGTATAATTTTTTTTTAATTTTAATTTTTTTTTTAGTCTTTTGTAAATAACAATTATTATATCTTGGACAACCAGATATTCGAATTAATATGATTAAACACGTGTGTGGGTGCTTATGAGGTTTTACAAATGCAGTTCAGTTATTCTCTCATTTATGTATCAATCTTCTGCCTTTTTAATTAAACATCTTTAATATTTTTATACCAAACACCTCCGGTGGCGCGTGGATGTCAACAATAGCAGAAAGATACATATGCTATATGGAGATAAACTAAAAATATATTAATTTAAGTACGTACATTCGATCGATCTGAAATTTTAATATACTGCATTATCATCAAAGATCTATATGTGGTAAAATGTTGAGATATCTAAAATTATCAGAATTTGTTTAATTTTACGTAGAAAATTTTGACATTTTGAGGACAGGACGAAAGAAAGATAATACAAATGTGGACAAATACATACCAGTTAATCTAGCATCGCTTAGTTAAACCTAATTTAGCGAGCAATGCAACATATTTAGTTTTTTACATTGTTTGACACCCTGGTTCTGGAGACAGCAGATTAGTTGGGCGGTGTTATCTACCTTGTTTAAAACCTCTGACTGGGGAGGCAGAGTCAAGGTATGAGAATCACTGCGAGTAGTTGTGACATAATTTTGAGCTCTGGCCAAAAGATTTCACTAAACATAACAACCAGAGTGACAGTCAGGCATGATGTTAGGAAGAAAGACAGCCGGGCTATATATAGTTTGGGAAGGGGAGAGACACAGAGAAGACTAGGAGTTAGTAAAGCCAGTGTGGTTGAGAGAGCCAGAGACTACAGAGATAGTCATAGTGTTAGTTGGAGTATCTAGTTCATCGAGTTGTGCTCGAGTGTCTAGAGAACAGTCATGGGAATAGGCACTTATGTTTAAGTGGCAGAATAGCGTTATACCTTTGATGTACATGAAGCAGCGGATGTTATTGTATTGCTGACGTGGCTGTTATGGTGTTGCTGACGTGGCTGTTATTGTATTGATAACGTGGCTGTTATTGTATTGCTGACGTGGCTGTTATGGTGTTGCTGACGTGGCTGTTATTGTATTGCTGACATGGCTGTTATTGTATTGATGACGTGGCTGTTATTGTATTGCTGACGTGGCTGTTATTGTATTGCTGACGTGACTGTTATTGTATTGCTGACGTGGCTGTTAGTGTATTGCTGACGTGGCTGTTAGTGTATTGATGACGTGGCTGTTATTGTATTGCTGACATGGCTGTTATTGTATTGATGACGTGGCTGTTATTGTATTGCTGACGTGACTGTTATTGTATTGCTGACGTGGCTGTTATTGTATTGATGACGTGGCTGTTATTGTATTGCTGACATATTAAAGGCTTGAGTTATACATTGACAAGAGTCGAGACTTCGTCTTACTTTATCCTGAACCCAAAACGCACAATGCAGCAAATTAGTGATGGGGTGTTACACCATGCACGCCAAGCGCAGCCACATCTATTGATTTTTTAAAAGACTCTAATAAAGTCTTAGGGGTTTAATATTTTAAATTAGTTAAAATTTCTCACAGTGAGAAATTGTACCTAAATAACAAGTGTTGTGAGAATTAATTGCAGAATAACTAACACTGCGTGCTATTTATTTAAAACCCGTTTTTCAGTAAGTATCAAATTAATTATCCCTAACAGAGACGTTAGCTGATATATGTATTTCAGACGTAAAATTAGTGAAAATATTGTTTTAGATATTTACATGAACTTGAAACACGTGCACATAAATGGGCTTGATATCAGCAAAATTTAAATTAAGTTTTGATTTTTCATTATACTTTGTGAACACGCGACTACAGAAGTTGAATTTAATTTTAAACAAAGACAGATATAAAAAAAAGAACAAGTATTCCTAAAATATTAATTTTAAAATAAATACTTAAAGTTAGTTTTCTTTTAATGTATACAATGTTCATTATAATATATAAGTGATTTTTATTTATATTAATAATTTTTTATTTTATTTTATTCTTNCGCACATATTGAGCTCTAGGTGACATGACACAAGTTTTTAGTTATGTTATAATTATATTCGGATAACTCTTGTTTCGATGAATTTTGTGTTGAATATTTTTGTTGGGACTATTAAAGAAACGGGACATTTTGGGTGCTGAAAGGTTGCAGCTTTGTTGAACAGATTTGATAAACTTGACTTTGTCTTTTTTGAGAAATTTGACAAAATATTTTTATTATGAAATATTTATTATATATATATGAATATATAATATATATGAATTTACTTTCTTTTTGAAAAAAAATCAGAAATCCTCATTTTATTATCATGAGTTTCATATCGAATATGCGTAATAACTATGAACAATAATTCTTTGAAATGCTCCAAACTGTTTTAAAATATGTAGAATCTTATCATTAAGTTTTCATAAAATACCATAACTTGTTTCAGTGGTCAAAATTTCTGAGAATTAAAAAAAGCGTGTGGCAATAAAAAAAATAATTAAAAAAATATCTGATAATCCAAGTCGAACTCAAACATGCTTATTTTATGATGTAACCCAGTGGTTCCCAAAGTGGTCCCTACGGACCCCCAGGGGTCCGCGGAACCGTTCAGGGGGTCCGTGGAAACTTAAAATTGATTTGGGGGTCCCTGAACAACGTAAAGGGGTCCGCGGAAGGTTAAGTATGAAAATAATAAAATTATGTGTTTAAAAATATTACGTAAATCAAAACAAAGAAAAATGAATACTGTAGTCGTCTGTAGTAGCGGTTTTAGGTCCTGAGTAAAATAGAATTGTTTGACCTAGAAAAAGAAAAAAATATGATATTTTCACAGCTGTAACCAATCAAAATGGTTGGTTAATTGAAAATAATGGCAAGTTTGGTGCGTGAAAAAGGAGGAGAAACTCACTATATGTAGGTCATAAAAATATAAACTTTTAACGGAAATGACGATGAGTGAAGGGTTGGGTAAATTTTGACGTGTCGATAAGTCGTATTTATCTTAGGCCGGAAGAATTCAGCTTTATATTAATACCACATTTGATATGATTGGACGATTAATCCAAAGAAATAATATAGACTTTTCAGCGTTGAGTTTTTGAAATATTGCTTTATTTCGTTACCAACAAATAGTATTTGACCAATGTGTCTTCTGCCACTTCTGTGTAATAGAAATTCGTCGAATGATTCTATGAAACCTTCAGCGCTTAAGGAACATTTAATGAAAATAAAAAAGATAAAGATTTAACTTTCTTTTTGAAGCAGCGTCAGAAACATATTTGAAAACACCATCACTTCAACAGCTCTTAGGGACAACATCAAAGCGAGATGACGATGGACTGCGTGCGTCTTATAATATTTCTTTATTGATAGCTAAGTCTGGAAAGCCCCAAACGATTGGTTAAGAACTTATTTTTACATCTGTATGTGAGGTGATAAGCACTGTTGCACAAACCAGCTTTCGACATCAGGAAAATGATTCCAATGAGCAATAATTCAGTCCAAAGATGGATTAACGAAATGGCTCAGTGTGTTGAAAATTCTTTATGTGAATGCTAAAAAACATATGAATTTTCTCTACAGCTTGACAAGTCCACTTTACCAGGAAACGGGGCTTTACTTTTAGCTTATGTAATATTTGTAAAAGAAGAACTATTTTGCCAAGAACTATTGTTTGCTAAATGTTTGGAAACAGATACGAAAGGTGAAAGTTATTTACTGAAATAAAAAGCTTTTACGATTAAAAAAATCTATAGTCTTGACTACTATCCTTTCTGTTGTTTCTGACGGAGCTCCGCAATGTTAGGAAGATACTAAGGCTTTCTGGTATACTTAAAACAAGCTGTACTACATGTATATTCAGTGCAGTGTGTCATTCATCGAAATTATTTAGTTGCAAATATCTTAGTGAACGTTTGATTGGATCACTAGATTATGTCAATATAGCAGTTAATAAAAATCAAAAGGAATGTCTTTAATGAGATATAGTTTGCTAAACTTTGATGGAAAATGATGAAGACTATTATTGTTTACTACTTCACACAGAAATACGTTGGATATATAAAAGTGCATGTTTAAATCGATTTTATGCTCACTTTGATTCAGCACTGGAGTACTTTGACAAAATTTAATGAATTCAAAAAATGACATAACCTTTATGACAGATTTGTTTGCCAAATTTAACGAAACTAATGTCAAACTACAATGTGACCAATAAAATTAAATCAAAAATAAAAGCGTAATATCTATGTTTGTTACAAAATATTTTCTGTTTAAACAAAAATTCGGGAGATGAGAATGTTCTCAGATTCAAAATCTCTCTAAATTCCAAAATAAATACGAAGACTTGCTTGCCTACTGTCAACACTTAACGATTCTTCATGCGGACCTGAACCAAAGATTTGAAGTCATTCTTGACTTGGATATTTCGGACTGGGTGTTGAACCCTTTTGCTCGGGGACAAACTAAGATAACAGACACAGATGAATCCATACTAATGCAGGTGGAACGTATTAATATTGAATTATCCACAAATGGGGAACATATACCAATGTTTGAATAAGGATATCACAAATTCTAGTTACAAAAAAAAAATATCCCGATTTATATCCTGCATTATTGGTTATTGTACAAAAGTTGTTGACTGCTTTCCCGTCTTCCTATTCGGTATAGCGTGGATTAAGTGTAGTTTTGAACCTCATCAGAAACAAAAGAAACCGGCTTGACATTTGTACTCGTTGGGATTAGCGTTAGCTACTCACAAACATTGACCCTGACATAAATACACTTATAAAATTATAAAATCCCATTAAGTTCATCCAAGTCATATAAAAAAATAAATGTAGCAAAAGTTAATTCAAATAAATGATTCTTCAACAAAATGATTTTTAATACGTAAATTTGTATACTATACATTTATGTAGCTTTTTTCACTTGGGGGTCCGTGGGCAAGTTTTGACTTTAAAAAGGGTCCGCGGGTAAAAAAAGTTTGGGAACCACTGATGTAACCGATGAATATCCAATAAAATTAATTACAATACTATGTCATTGTCCTTCAATTTGATTTGGATTTTAAATCGACATTAATTGAACATCTTAGTATAATAATTCTTGATGACGTAATAAGAGTTTTATGACTTTAAACTTTTTTTTTAAAAAAGAGTGTGTAAGGGAAATACTTACTATTCACCAAATCATTGATTAAAATACCATGATGAAGAAAAACGTTTTGCGTGGATATTTCCCAAAATTCTATAGATCTATTTTCTTTAAAAGAAGATAGAAAAGCAGACACACCTTTAATGTACAGAAAAAGAACTCTCAGATTCGTGAGGTTAATTTAATGTGACAAATGTATAGGTTTTATGCATTATATAAACATTTTGCATTTGGGAGAAAAAAATAGTTTTTAGAGTGTATTTTTAGCTTCTAATCACCCTTAACAAAACATTCGATGAATGAGTTTTTAGCTACAGCTGTCACGAAAGGTCAAGCTAAGTCATTATAGGTCTCTTATATTGTCGTCATTTGATTAATAAATTCCATGATCATTTTTATATACTGTAATATTGTGAGTTATTTGAAAAGATAACAGTAACTTTAACATATGCGTTATTATAACTTTTTAACATGATAATAACTTTTGAGGTTATTAGGAGAGAATTAAAAAGCGAAGAAAATATTTTCACAGCAGAAAAATGAAGTTGATTAAAATAATAAAAAAAATATTAATTTTTTTAAAGTTTTCAATGTTAACGAATATTTTGCGCAGTTTTTTTTTTTTTTTTAAGCAAAGGGTTGTTTTATCACAGTCAATTTCTTCACCCAACTTTAAAAAATATTTGTATGCAATCAGTATCTCTCTTTAAAGTATACTATGAAATTAAAACACACCAAAGAAAATTGGGTACGGAAATCGCAATTAATTATTACTATCATTATTAAATTACAACAGTAAAAGTATTTGAAATATTTTGATCCTTAGGGATGATAATTTGCAATTTTTGAAATATCTTTTTTTTAAAATTACACTTACTTAAAAAAACGATGATTAAGAAATAAACATCATTTTCATAGAAATGTTAATTCATATTAACATATTTCTTTTACAGTTTATTATTTAAATAAATTCTTTATTCAGAATATCGCATTTGAAAAACCAATTAAATAAAGTTTTATGTGCTTTCTTTTGTGCACCCAGTTGCAATTAAGCTGCAAAACACTGTTTTTGTATGCTTTCATAAACAAGTACACTAATAATACTGCACATCATTCATTATGTTTTGTGATGTGCAAAGCTTACTAGAGATTCCAAATAAACATTGTTTTTTTTTAAAATGCAGTTTTATATTTCCATTAAGGGGTGGCTACCTTTCCCTCCTTCTCCCTTTATGTCACTACATCATCAATCATTGTCATTTTCTAACATGTATACGGTCATATATAAAGAAAGTTTACAGTTATATACCCCGAAATATGTCTTAACAAAGAATTTAAACTTAAAATACCACAAATGATTCAAACATTTGAAATCAGATTAATAACTATATTCTTAAAGCCATGCGGTAAAATGATATTGGAGTTATAATTTACCCTCCTTGAAAGAAAGAAATTAATCGTCCAGAAAAAAAATAGTCGTATTAATACATCTTTTTTAAATAATTCCATTTTAATTTCAATTTTTAAACTAATTTTATCTAATATGAAGTTTGTCATGAAAGAAAAATAAAAGAATTCACATTATAAGATTTAATTTTTTTCTACTTTAAGTTACTAATTACACATTAATACAAACCCAATACAGTGATTTTTTTTAAAAAATCAATAAAATTGGTTCTACACTTTAGGTTAAGACAAATGAGCCGAATTGCCAACGTTATTTTCATAAAAAGTTTTAAAAATCTGGTAAAATTATTACATTTACTTCATAATTTAATGACCTAAAATGTGTTCTTTTAGTAAGTAACACTTTCATGGTTTTGACTTAAAATATATCTACAAATGTAAACTACAAAAAATCAGGACAAGCATAAGATCTGTGCTAATAAGCATGACAAAAGACCCTAAGTTCGCTAGTGTCGACCAATCACAGTTAATTTTGGAAAGTTATAGTGGTGCAGGGAGGGGGCAGGTAACAACAACCACATTGAGCAAGTCTAGAGATCATCAATGTGTCAAAGGTTGACCTACTGAGGTTCTTTGCTCGTTCCTTAGCCCATTTTTTGCACCAAATATGAACAAGTATGCGGCTTATGCTACGCCACGGGTGGTATTTAGTATTAATTATACCCTTAAATTTTTTAAAACTTTGTAAGAATAAACAAAAACTTTTGCTGATCAACATTTAAATTGAATCATGTATTCAAGTCTTGTTTGCTATAATACTACCCGAAAGTTCATCATGGTTGTATTCATTAGGATCTAAAATAACTTAAAGTTTGACTCATTGAAATTGTTTAGTTTTTTTAGTGCCATCAAAGCGAAAAGTGTCCTGCGCATTGTTTTTTTTTAAAAATACTACGATGTGTTATAATTCTACCAACATTAACAAAGCAATTGCTAACATTAAAGTATAGATTCTAAATATTCTACAGTTTACTTTACTGAATTTTTTAACATATTCTCCATAAACAATGATTTAATGATAATAATTAATTCTGTTAACAACTACTTAAAGTTATTCTGGGCAAAATTATCATTTAAACTCTGAAAATATTAAATTGTTTAATTTTATCACTTTTCAATAATTTTACCCAACATTTCCTCTTTAAAAGAACCAAGAACTGTTTGAAGAATCAAATGGTTTGTTCTTTACTCGTGTTGAAGATTTAGAAAAGAAGCGGAATCGTAACGTGCATCAGTTAAAAAGAGAAACGAAATTTCTGTGAGAAAAAATGATGAAATGATTACATATTAAGAAACCTCCTTATCAACAATAGGCTTTTGATGAAATCATTATGTAACAAGGTCACTCAACGGTTCATTAAATTCATGGATAGCTTACATATAATATCGGGGTTTTGGTACGGGTATACAACTTTCTACTGGGTGAAATTTGAGAAATTTTGAGGAAATTCAGTTGAAAGGAAAAGAACAAGATTAATCAATGACCAACCTAGCTACATCGGGACCAATATTTAGTAACATTTTCTTCTCCTTTTCTGGCACAAATAATTGTAAAAGTCGTTTTTTTTCTTCAAAAAATAAAATTTTAAATGATACAAGATTTTTTTTTAACGTAATACGCAATATTGTGGAAATAACTAAGAGGTGTAAACGTTTAATGGGACATAAAAATTGACAAACTACATTCTAAATGAAGCGTGTTAGTCAATTTTTTGCTCAAAGGATTTCATGCATTGTTGACTCTTCAAAATAGATTTCAATATGTATTCCCAAATTTTACAGGGTAATTTCTCATCAAAATATCTCCTGCAAACTCACTAATCATACGATAAATCAACCAGAAAAAAATAATTTCAAGCTACAAATTAGTTTAATGACACTTACAGTAAAATCGAAAGTTACTAAACTCAATCTTATTATTTTTTAACTAAATTGTGCCGGGGCGCAAAAGCCTAACTAACTTGTCCTTTTTTGATAAATACGAAATATTAAACTTTCTGAAATGTACGCAAAGTATTTAATAATAGGGGTTGTATTTTGCGCACCGATGCACACCAAACAATGACGTCACCATATTAAATATTTTTACAGCGCTCATCACCACACGATTTTTCAACTAAACTAACTGCTGTAGACTGTCGTACATCGCTCCCCAGCGTTCCAGATCCAGTGAGTGACTTGGACTATTATATTATTTACTATATTGTGCCGGGCACCGTGGCGCCTGCGGTGCCCCCCCCCCCAGCGTTTTTGGGCGCCTACGGCGCCAACCTTTTTCAAAGGACCAGCTAACTTGTCCTTTTTTGATAAATACGAAATATTAAACTTTCTGAAATGTACGCGAAGTATTTAATAATAATAGGGGTTGTATTTTGCGCACCGATGCACACCAAACAATGACGTCATCATATTAAATATTTTAACAGCGCTCATCAACACACGATTTTTCAACTAAACTAACTGCTGTAGACTGTCGTACATCGCTCCTCAGCGTTCCAGATCCAGTGAGTGACTTGGACTATTATATTATTTATTATACAGTTGCGTCTTTCCAATATAACTCATGTCACATCGACGTGCGCTCTTTTCCAAACTTCTCTAAAGTTATGCACCTTTGATTAACAAAAAAATATCTAAGAAATTGTGGCCAAAGTGTGGGTCGTGAACCACATGCGGCTTTTTTTCAGTACGTGTACAATTTATAAACAAATGTGTAAGAAAGAGTATTTGAAGATGTCCATTTCAGATTTTATAACAAAGAATTCCTGATATTGGTCTTAAAATGTCTCTTTATGTTTATATTAGGGCTGTCATCGATTAATTAAAATTTAATCGTTAACTTTTGAAAAATTACCGAATAATTAATCGATAATTTTTATAAAAGTTAAAAATAAGATGTATGACGTCATTAAAAAGAAAATTTCAAGGGAAGTAACAAAAACTGGCAATTGACATTGTTTTATTGAGACATTATGAAAAATAAATATATTATTATATTCTCTAACTAAATTATGTTTTTTAAAAGCAATATACAAAATGAAATCAAGGTTTTGCATACGTTGGAAAAAGACATCATATTAACTTGTTTCACCACATTTTGTGCCCTTTTAGCGCATTTGTTAAAATGCCCAAAACGTATGCATTTATTTATATTTTTAAATATAATATTGCTATGAGATAGATCTATATTAAAATATAAGTAGTGCAATATAAATTCAATGAATTTAAATTTTGTTATTGTTAATTAGGTAAAAAACAATATTTAATAATTTTCCTTATAAAAACAGTTTCTTTTAAAGTTTACACCTTAAAAATCTTTTTTTAATTTGAGAAGTTTTTACATTAAAACACACAACTATTAGTATTATCAAAAAACAATTATTGAGTAATTAAATAGAATAAAATTTGTTTAAAACATTTTATTCAATTTTAATCACTATTTTATCGATTTAAAAAATTTTGATCGCTAAATAATTTTACCGATTAATCGAGAAATTAATCGATTATTTCCGCAGCCCTAGTATATATATATATATATATATATATGTCTCTCTGTGTCTCTAGGTGATACATCACCTGATTAAGGTTATCATCTTTTAGGAAAGAGAGACTGCACTTTTAAACAGTCTGGCAACACTCTAAGCCTAGCATGTTTAAAATCTTACAAACACAAAAATATTGTGCAAGACATTAAAAAAAACGAGGAATGGGAAAAATCAAGTGAGAATTTATTTAATTTACCATGTCAGTTTATATTTTTGAAATTGTTGTTAATAAATAACACTTAAAACATGAATAAATAAATATTTCATGTTAAAAGGCACACAATTGATGAATAACACTTCAAATTTTTGTTATGTGAATACTTTAGATAATAAAGCGCACAAATTTATAACTAAGGACATGACACTGGTTTTGAGAAAAGTTTTATATTTGTAATACTCTTATGAGTTTATTGTAATGGTTTAGACTATTGAAATGGAATGACAAATTGTTATGCATGTGGGTTGAATCTATGCTGAGTAGAGTTGGTAAAATGGGCTTTGTCTCATTTGAGAAAGTTTACATAACATACGATATAAAAACATTTTTTTTAAAAAATATATTTATTTTTGATGTTCTTAATTGCATTCCCAATTTCACTCATATTACCTTTTAAATATACTCTGGGAAGTTCATATTGCATTTGATTTTTTAATCGATGTTATGAAATATCGTCATCCGTTTATCATACAGCAAGAGAAGTTAATCACTACCGCCGTCATCTCAGTTGTAGGACATACTTTCAGATATAACTTGTCTCCTACTTCCAGCTCAATGCAACGCGTTATGATTGAGTTCCGACTGACAAAACAAATTTCAATGGGTCCATCTTCATTCCCTTGAGTTGTTGCTCTCAGAAAGCAATTGACACGAATGCATTCGTTATTTACAGGCGGTGATTTGCTCAAGCTGATTAAGTAAAAGCCTTTCAAGGGGGAGGTAAATGTACCAGTCGATGGATCAAAGTGATCCCCGTAGTTTGATTCAGAGATACTTTTGGCTCGGTCAGGAGGTACACCTTTCATTAAAAAAGAGGCTTTCCTGATAGATTCGGAAAAATTAACAACCATGTAAGTGTTTGCAACACGAGTAACCACAGTCGCATTAAATCCAACATTTGGATGACTTGATTTTAATCCTGGGTAAGAAGGAGAAAACATTTCTCTATTATTTACAGAGAAGAAAGTAACATTAAATGTGTTTAATAAAAATTATGATAATTTGTTTCCGATTTTATTATATTTTTTGGAAATGTTGCAATTGAATTTTTCAATTATTAAATTGTCTAAAGGAAATAAAGTTTTTTCAATTATTTTATCTTATATTATCAATTAAATAGATAACTACTATGGACATTTTTTTGCATCCTAAGCTTCTCCACATTTCATGTTTATTTTTGCATTTTATTATAATGTTAAAAGCTGGTTTCCTGATTAGACCAGGCTATCATTACTACGTCTCAATTCCAAGTGGAAAGAATAATAATTGTTTGTGTTTTTCTTGCTTACTAGAAAAGTGTTTTCATTACTATAAACTATCTCAGTGAGTGTTTTATTAACTTATCTTTGTGTTATAATTCATCGTTAGAAATAATTAACGTGTGTATTGTTCCTACTTTGTTATTTGTAGCCATCGATTCAATTTAAATAAATGTAACTTTTTCTTTAGTGTTCCTGACCAAGGCTAATAGAGGGATTTCGGTAATGTAACTTAGTAAGTACACGTTGTTGGTTTTTAATCAATGTTTTAGAACGAATTCACAATTTGTTTAAATACTTTTTTTTTAAATTCACAGATTGTTTCTGTTTAACCAATTGATATTATGGAGTTTAAAACGAAAGTTATTGCTCCAATTCTAATAAATGTCTTAAATTGACAAAATCCTGTTCCATTAAACCTTTGAACAAAAAGAAGATTATTTATTTCTACAGTTAAGAGATATAAGACACAAAGCAATTTTAAACCTACTAGATTAAACATTGCAAAATATTGTATATCTGTTATATATCTGTATTTTAACCCATAGACATGATTCTCAGTGTGGGTGGCTGAATTCAACCATTCACCCAATTCATAACTTATCCTTACCTCAAAGAAGAAAGAGTATTTTTTTTTTAAATGTATTATTACCTTTGTCTTTGACTATGTCCGCCAGTTTAGCCATTCGAGTTTCAATTTCCTCTACCTGTAACATATTAAATGGAATATGGAGAAAAAAAACTTTTAAAAAATGATTTTCTTATTTAAAGATATGTCACCAAAATTTACTTATAATGTAATATAGTGAAATTCATCAAAATTTAAGAAATCTACACAGTTGTCCACCTTTCTTAAAGATATATATTTACAATTTCAGTTTCTAATTTACATAGCATTTGAAATAACCTTTGAAAATTTCTTTCTGCTGTTGAGTTTCTTGTTCAAGGTCTCATTTAATTTTTCCAATGGATTCAGTCTCTTTGCTAGTAGTTGACATACGGTACCAATCTTTTTAAAATATAAACATATAGACATGGTAGTTGACATACGGTACCAATCTTTTAAAATATGAACATATAGACATGGTAGTTGACATACGGTACCGATCTTTTAAAATATGAACATATAGCCATGGTAGTTGACATACGGTACCAATCTTTTAAAATATGAACATATAGACATGGTAGTTGACATACGGTACCAATATTTTAAAATATGAACATATAGACATGGTAGTTGACATACGGTACCAATCTTTTAAAATATGAACATATAGACATGGTAGTTGACATACGGTACCAATCTTTAAAAATATGAACATATAGACATGGTAGTTGACATACGGTACCAATCTTTTAAAATATGAACATATAGACATGGTAGTTGACATACGGTACCAATCTTTTAAAATATGAACATATAGACATGGTAGATGACATACGGTACCAATCTTTTGAAATATGAACATATAGACATGGTAGTTGACATACGGTACCAATCTTTTGAAATATGAACATATTGACATGGTAGTTGACGTACGGTACCAATCTTTTGAAATATTAACATATAGACATGTTAGTTAACACGGTACCAATCTTTTGAAATATGAACATATTTTTACATGTTAATTAATACAAACTATTAAATAACAATTTGCCTATTTTAGCTAGCAACCTAAGTAGCACTTAAATAAACTAATATCATTATAGGACTCTCACCTTTAAGGTTTCACTGTATCTTTAATATTGATCAATAAATAACTAATTACCAAAACACATTAAACATTTATTCAATCGCACGTCCTGCTTCCATTGTTATTTCTTTAATAGTTAAAACCAAGAATTCTTAAATTAAATTACACAAACCCGAAAACTGTTTTTGACTTAAAGTGTGACCTAGTAAACTGAGCTGAGTGAACGATTAACCTCAATTGAATCAGCTGTGTGAATGAACGAAATAACTGAACTAATTTAAAGATCTTTTGAACGTTTGACAAACAATTTAATGAGCCGGTGAAATTTTGAACTAACTGATATATGTGTGTGGACTTTGGACCTAATTGAAGGTGCTGTCTGAAGGCTTGACCTACAAAACAGAGCTTCGTGAACTCTATGTTTGCTTTTCTCAGGGATTAGTTTTGTCAGGTTGGCAATAAAAGGTAACGTAAGGAAGTGTTTGAAACATTCATGAATATTATTTTACTGATTAATAATTTAATGGGAAAAAATCTACCAACACAGTCGTCAATTTTCTCCTTATTGACACTACAAACATGTTCAAACTGTTCTTTGTACTGAGATGACAAGAGATTAAGGAAGATTTCCAGTTGATTTAATTTATCAGACACTTCATTATAATGTTGATCTGTACTCTCGACTCTCTTTGACAAATCTTGTGTAGACGTAATGACGTCATTGCTACAAGATCTAAGGGAGCTAATCTGTTTATTGAATTCGTTTATTGAGGCATTGACAGACTTGTTTTCATCTTCTAGCCTAGTAACCCTCGCATCAACGTTAACAGAAAAAACTTTATTCAAGTTATCAACAGTTGTGGATGATTCTAGGCTTGTCTTTTCAACTGCTATTAGTCTCTCTTTTAACTTTTTCTGAGATCTTAAATTTGCATTGGTCAATATTTCAATTTCTTTATTAAAATTTTCTTGTTGCCTTGAATTATCTTTCAATGTTTTATCAAAATGTTCTTGTTTTTCTTGAAGTTGCTCCATTGTCCGTTTGAGCGAGAGTAGAGTTTCTTCAACCGTTGTTACTTCAGTAGTCATACTTTGAGAAGAACTAGATCCTACTACAGCACCTGCAAGTGTATTGAAAGCATAATGATTTGTTAATCTGGTTCATTTAAACAAGTATGGTAATGTTAAAAAATCATGTTAAGCCTGGTCCCTTTTGGAACTCAGGACGTGTTAGCGCATTTTCGTATTATGTATCAGTACTTATGTTAGATATCAGCATTATGTAGTTATCAGTAATTGTGTTTAGATTTTAGACATATTTTTATGAATTTTCTTGTGTAATGAATATACCTGACATTTTTAAATTTAAAAGTCATTTCTTTACATTTTAAAATTTTTTATTTTCTCTTTAATCTAACTACAAGTCACCACAAATGATGACGTAAAAGTCTCTAAACCTTTACACATATTCTAATGACGTCAACTAAAAAAAACAACTAATTCTTTTGCACGCCTTCGCACCACTCTTGAATGCTTGAAAAATGCTCTATTCGACTTCCGGCAATGGCGGCCGTTCCTTGTGCCAGTGTTAACTCTCGATTCGCAAAGTTTTTTGGTAGTTTTAACGGGGTTTTTTAACGGATCGAGTAACTGAGTGTTGATGCACCAATGGCAGGTCAGGACATACAAAAAACATATATACATCATGGGTCTAGGACTTATGGATCCTGTGATCAGGGTGATGACAGACGGACAAAACGGGTGCAATAGCGATTTCGACATCTCGAAAATGCGCTAAAAAGTGTGTAATTATTATAGTTAAAACATAAGTCTTTCTAGTCAAGATGACATGCCAGGAAGGACCGTGCTTTAGACCCTCTAAATGGCATTCTAAAATGGACGCAACTTTCGGGCAATATTAGGTCTAATAACCCAACAAAAGTATTCACTAAGCTTTTTAAAACACTTTGCCAAGATGTTAATGGTAATCTTTCACTAAGACAGACAAATACAATATTCAGTCCTATTTCTTCTGATAACATGCCCTAATCACACTCAGTGTTCACTGACTGTTTTGTAAATGTCTCTATCCTACATAATAAAAAGCAGTTTTCTGTGCGGTCCTCGATAGCTATTGGTCCCTCTAACTCCTGCACACTCTTACAGCAAATCACTAGCGGTTACAATTGCATCTCATTTCCATATTGATCAAATTTACGCGAAAGTTTTAAAGAGTTGCTTTTAGTGCAGTATTTTTCATATACTTTATTTTGAGCTGTTGGAGATGGGATTTATATTCAGAAACATATTTTATCAGGTTTTTTATAATTAACAAACGACTTAATAACTTCTGTTACTATTAACGTTATATACAAGTATGGCTGTCTCTCAAAAACTCGTGGTGGAGGGAGATAGTGTCTCTCGACAAATTGTAGTTGAGGGAGGTAGAGTCTCTCGACAAATCGTGGTGGAGGGAGGTAGGGTCTCTCGACAAATCGTGTAGGAAGGAGGTAGGGTCTCTCGACTCACTGTGTTGGAGGGAGGTAGGGTCTCTCGACTCACTGTGGTGGAGGGAGGTATGGTCTCTCGACTCACTGTGGTGGAGGGAGGTAGGGTCTCTCGACAAATCGTGTAGGAAGGAGGTAGGGTCTCTCGACTCACTGTGGTGGAGGGAGGTAGGGTCTCTCGACTCACTGTGGTGGAGGGAGGTATGGTCTCTCGAGGTGTATATCTCGACAAGCTGTGATGAAGGGAGGTAGGGTACTCGACAAGCTGTGGTGGATGGTGGAAGGGTCTCCTGACAGACCACAATGGAGATAGATAGGGTCTCTCGACAAACCGTTGTTGTGGGAGGAATGGTCCCCCGAAAGACCGCAGTTGTGGTGATGTTGTGTTTGAACAATCAACAGTGTGGGAGGTGCGGTTGGGTCTCTGGACAAAGCCTCTGGTTCAAACGACGACTGACAAAGCTTCATTGTCATCTTGGAGTCAGCTGATGTGAATGCTGTGCTGTCCTACTGACGATTTAACAAGTCACCCTACAGGTATTTCCGTTATTGGAAGGGATGTGTTGCTATTATTTTAATAAAAGTTGATTTAGCAACAAAAAAAAATATTTAAAAAGTAAATAAAAATATTTTTTAAAATTTAAAAAAAGAAGAAGAGGTAGAAGAAAAATTAGAAGCAAAATATTTACAATCACTTGAAGAAATGTAATAAATTGTATGCTTTGTCCTCGCTCAGCATAATTATTATGACCTTCCTTGCTAAACAAGTATCTTTCCATATGACGATACTTACTTGTAGAAGGACTAGATGGTTGTGGAGTATGTTCCCCTGAAGTTGTGCTTTCATCACATTTATTTTCAATACCCATCAGAACTTGATGAGTAGAACGAAAGTAAAAAATACACTTTAAGGTTTACTTTATGCCAAATTTTATAACTATTATCTTAATTTTAGAAAAAAAAATCCATTCTCTATAAAACCATAAAAAATATTCAATGAACTTAGAATAATTACGAATTTATTAAAATTTTATATTCAAATTCACATATACTTAGAATAAAATTAAAAATAAAATTAAATATAATTATAAAAAAAATTATAAAAACTATTGTTAATAAAATGTCAATTAACATTTGAAATCAATACAACTCATATTTAAACAAGCTTAGATAGGGGATAAACAAATTAACGTTCATTTATTTGTTTTAAATTGTAAACATGAATTAATTACCTGACAATTCCTCAGACCTGGCAAAAAAAAAAGTTATAGCTTGTTGAAGTTTGTTTGAAATATCTCCATATGTTGCCGGCCTGTCGTGACTTCCACTTACAAAGCCATCTACCTCCCTCTGTACCTGGTGTAAGATATACGCAATGACAATCAAGTCAATATAGTATTTTATCGCTACTTTAAGTCAACATTTTAATTGAAAAGAATTATGTAAGTTATTTAGTATTTTGCATCGAACACAACTAATACAATTGTTTTGGTATCCGAATTTATTGCAGTTTTTTTTTACGGTTTCTAATAATTGTAATTATTTTAAGACAATTAATCTACTGGCTCAAAGTATCGATACCTGATTTATATATTCGTTTTCAGCCGTATTGACATTATTTCTCTCTTCTTTAAGTGTGTTCATCTGCTGTTTGATGAATTTGATAAATCTCGAATTTCCTTGATTCTTGCTGGCCATTTTAGAAATCTAAAAAAGTTTTAATTAGCTAAAATTATACACAGTTCACTTACACTAATATTTATAGCCTTATATGAGTTTGACTTAAAAGAATTCTTAGGTTAAACACCGGTATTAATATTCATTTTTTCAACCTAAATATTTCACAATAGGTAGAGTAAAAAATTTACAAATGGGTATAAGTGATATACTGATATAGATTCATAAGAATAGATTTTTTTAAAAATATATTTAAAGTTTCATTTCTTTAGTCCACTAAATGTAATTTGAAATGTAATTTTCTATTTATATATTTAATACATCGATCTAAATTCTTACTTGGAAAAATAAATATTAGAAGTGAGATATTATTTATACAACAAAAAAAGAAAACAAATTTTAACCACTTTGATAAATTATCATAAATAATATTTTTTCAATTAAATCACATTTTATAATT
>MUZC01004489.1:958325-980185 GCA_002072015.1 Radix auricularia | reverse complement strand
GTTGCCGTAGCGTAGCTCTTGGGAGGAGCTGGTACGGTGGAGGCCTGACTGGCAGGGGCCTTCTTTTTGTCGCACTGGTTTGACCAGTGGTCCAGGCTTTGACAATGAAAGCATTGTACCCTCCTGCCTGGTACCTGCACCCATATTTTGTGTTTTTTGAAGATCCCCGCATTTACCAAAACGTAGTGGGGGATCTCCCGTGCAGGGGTGATGAGTATAAGCCATTTGGAGGCGTTGTGTGGGTGCCTTGTCAGGCGCACGCGGGAATTGGGCTCTGCAAGGTGCTCTGCGATTTCCCTCACACCTTCCTCACCAAGCATGGTGGGGACCCAGTGCAATAGGACTTTCGTGTCTACTTTGTCCTCATGTATGAGGACAGCCACGAAGCCTAGGGTCTCTAAATTGCCTATGTTGGCATAATGTAGGCGGGCGTGGTGCTCCGCCTTTGCCTCCTCTTTTAGGGTTAGATACCATCTGTTTGGCATCTCTAGGTTATAAAGGGCCTCCACGTGGTCCCATTTTATCCCAAAATTGGCAGTTAGCTCATTCATAATGACCTCTATCGGTATTTTATATGCTTTAGGGCCAGAACAATCAATTAAAATTGTGCCCGGTTTATTTAAAGTCCAAGGCTGGACTTTCAGGTTAATCGTGGTGATGGCGGCCATTGTTGTTGATAAATTCAAGCTTTAAGTTTAAATTAAAATTTAAAAGCGAGGTTGATTTAATATTATTGTAAGAGTAACGTCTGAATTTCGACCAATATAGACAGAGTTTAATCTACCGTGGATCGTTTTATTCTAAGTGGATATAGCGAGATGAAATCTGAACTTTTTAACACTCACCAGTCTGCTGTAAATCGCCTTCGTCGTCCCTTCGTGATCAGGGTGCCTCCTGTGCCAGGTAAGTATTTTATAATTTTCGAATTTACAATTTTACCCACACAGAAACAAAATAACATGTCCATGGACTTAATAGTATATCAATTGAAATCTTCTGAAGCTATGTCAAAAATTAATATTAATAAAGCAAATCAATGCTTTTTATGTGAGATTTTATAAATGATTACAATGTCTTTTAGCATGCTTGGAAAGAATTAATTAGTTTAGTCTGATGTGGGAAATTCTTGTCCTAATAAATAGTGTTCCTTTTGAAATATGGACATTTTTTTTAAAATGACTTTAATCAATTATTTCCCTTGAGCATCTTTGATAAATCAATAATCCCAATCTTGGCCAAGATCGTCCCATTAATGGATTCGCCCGGGTTCAACTTCTGTGTAACAGTGCTACTATTTTTATTAGTTCTTCATTGATTTTGTTTCTGCTCAAGGTACATTGGTGCTACATTAGAAAGAGTGGTTTTTAGGATGAATATTTTGACAGTGTGTGTTGTACAGAGAAAAGAGTATATACGATTTCAAATGTGCCTTAATTTAAATACAGAGGAAGAACCGCATGCTACTCGCAAGGCTCACAGATAAATTATGCTTTTAGAAAGCTATTGGTTAATAAGAAGCAACAAAATTCTAATTTAAAAATATATTAACAAAAAAATTACCTTTGTTTTATAAATATACTGCACACAAGATGTGATGAGACAAGGAAGAAAATTCGACAGATAAAATTGGAAATTCCCAAATCTATGAACAGAAACTTCCCTTTAAATAAACTGAAAGAAATACATTTTCTACATTAACAAGAGTCAGCATTTATAACAATATCCCAGTTACAACCTTTTTTGAAATATCATCTTTTAATTATTAGTCCACCTCAAGTCCCTTGTTTTTTTAAAAATTACATTTCTAATGAAAAATAATAATTCACAATCTGTCAAAGTCAAAATAATGTTGAATTCAAAAATAGTGTCGATGTGTAATTTAAGAAGCTTAATTTACTATCTAATACGTGAGACAAATTTTATTAGTAGATTATAAACACATTAGTACTTTTTTTTTAATTTTTTTTTTTAAATCAGATTTCCTCAAATATATTATCGTAAGTTTTATATCGAATACGTATATTTACACAATTCCTTTGAAATGCACCGAAATGCTTTAACCTATATCGAATATTTTCATTAATATTTCTTGAAATACCGTAACTTGTTTAAGTGGTCCAAATTTCAAGGAAATTTACAAAGTTTGGGGCAATAACAGAACATACTAAAATTAATCTACTAATCAAAGTCCACTCAGACGTAGCCGATGAATATGTAATAAAATTAATTACAGTATTATCACATTGTCCTTCAAGTGGGATTTTGCTTTTAAATTGAGATTGATTGATGGTGTTGATATAATATTTCTAAATGACGCAATAAATGTTTTATTTATCTTTTTTAAAAGAATTTGTGTATGTATTAAAATGCTATAGGAAAGCAAGTTTGATAAAGTGACGTAGATATTTTACGAAAGAAAAAAAAATTGTTTACAGAAAAAGTACTGTCAGATTCTTGAGATCAATTTAATGTCACAAATGCATAGGTCAAAGGTGTTAAACTTTAAATAAACACTTTTATCTTAGGAGAAAAAAAAAAGTGTCTTAAAATGTATTTTTAAATTCCTATTACCATTTACGGAACAACACATCCACCAATGAGTTATTAGACACTGCTGTCACGTAAGGTCAAGCTTAATCATTTAAAATGTCTTGTATTGTTATAATTTGATGAATGAATTTCATCATCATTTTTATGTGCTGTGATATTATGAGTAATTTCAAAAGCCAACATTAATTATTTACATAGACGATAAAGTATTTTCTAGCATTCGCGATGATTTTTTGGATTATTTGAAGAGCATTAGAAAGCGATGAAAATATTTTGACAACATAAAAATCAAGTTCATTAGTCATTAGGATATTCAAAAATGAACTTTTTAGTTATCAATTTTAACGAATGTTTTGTGCAGTTTTTATTGCGAAGTAGAGGGTTCTTTATCGAGGTCAATTTATTTAACTAAAATTCAAAATTATTTGTATGACTTAAGTATCTCTCTTTTAAATACACTTTGAATTTAAAACACACCAAAGAAATTAGGGTATTGAAATCGTAATTAATTATTTCAATTATTATCTAATATCTTTCAACGGTAAAAGTATTTGAAATGTTTTTACTCTAAAGGATGCTAGATTTTTTCAACTAATTTGTAAATATGGAAATATCGTGTTCTATTTAATTACACTTCTCAAATGAGCTACACCATTTTATAAATTTTGAATATATTTATATTGTCATATCGAAAACTTTCATATTAACTAATGTTTTTTATAGTTTATTATTTTAATAAATAATTTGTTCCGAATTTCGCATTTGAAAACCCGATTTCATAAAGTTTTATATGCTAAATTTTGTATAGACTACTAATTTGCAATTAAACTGCATAAAAACAGTTTTTATTGATTCTTTCATAACTTTGGAAGAATAAACAAAAACTCTAGCAGAACAACATTTGAATGGAATCATTTATTCGAGTCCGTCGGCTGCAATCCTGCCCAAAGGTTTAACCCGTTTGTAGCCATTAGAATCTATAATGACATAAAGTTTGACTCATTGGAATTGTTTATCTTTTCTTGTAGTGCGATCCAAGCGAACAGTGTTTGAGCATTGTCAATTTTCTTTTATAAAAAATGCTACAGTGTGTTATAATCCTCCCATTATTAACGAAGGAATTGGTTAACATCAAAACATATATACGTTATGGTTTACAAGAGTGAATTTGTCAAAAATATTCTCAATAAATTTTGGTTTAACGATAATAATTAACAACTACATAAAGTTATTCTGTGCAAAATGTTTAACTCTGAAAATATTAAAGTACTTAATTTATCACTTTTCTATAATGTTACCCCACATTTCCTCTAAAAAAAAATAAACTACTGTTTGTATGATTCAACTGTTTGGTCCTTACTTGTGTAGAAGATTTAGTAAGGAAGCGGATTCGTATCGGGCAACAGGATTCCAAGAAAAAATGAAATTTTTCTGTGAGAAAAACGGTTATTTAAAAAAAAAAAGATTCCATCATGGAATGAAATCGTATTAAGAAATCCACTAATCAACTATTTACGGAAAAGGCAATTAAAAAAAAACAACATATTTTTGTGACAAATAATTAAGAGGTGTAAAAGTTTTCATAGGACATACAAATTGACAACTTCTTCCAAATTTAAGCGTGTCAGTCAATCTTTTGCCCAAAAAATTTCATGTTTTGCTGACTCTTCAAAACAGATTAAAATGTATATCCTGAAAATTTAACACGTACTTTCTCAACAAAATACCAAACATCTCGTGCAATGTCACTAATCCCTCGAGATATCAACCAGAAAAAAATAATTTCATTAAAATATTTCTCATAAAAGCATTTAATAACATTTATAGTACAATTGGTAAAAAGCAAAACTCACTCATTTATACATTAGGTCTCTTTCACATACGTCTCATTGCGTATCGGCGTGCACTCTTTTTCAACCTTTTCCAACGTTCTACTTCTTTAATGAACACACAAAAATCTCTACCAAATGACGGCCAAAGTTTGGCTCGAGTACCACATGCGAATCTTCTGTTTTTCTTTGGCGGCACGCGTACAGTTTATGAAAAATATTCTATAAGGATTATTGGAAGATTTCCAATGAAGGTTTTATAACACAAAATGCCTCAAATAGGCTCTGAAATTTATTTATATATTTTAAAATATCTTTCTGTTTCTCTAGGTGTGGCATCCCCTTATTTAGGCAATAATCTTTAAAGAAAGAGGGACTTCACTTTTACACAGTCTGGAAAACCTCTAACCCTAGCATGTCTAAGATCTTACAAACACAAATATATTAAATAAGACAATAAAAAAATAATAAAAGAGGAATGGTAAAGATCAAGAGAGAATTTATTTAATTTCCATTTCAGTTTATACTTTTGAAATTGTTGTTAGTGAAAAAAACTTAACACAAATAATAAATTTACTTCATATTAAAGGCACACAATTAATGAATAACACTTCCCATTTTTGGTATATGACTACTTAAGACAATAAAGCGCACAAATTTATAACAAGGTACACGACACAAGTTTTGAGTAACGTTTTATATTTTTGGTACTCTTAGGAGTTTACTATAACTGTTGAGACTATTGAAGCGGCATGACAAGTTGGGGTGCATGTAGGTTGGTAGAGTTTGTAAACGATACCTTCTTTCATTTGAGAAAGTTTACATAATATATATACTTTTAAAAAAAAATTAATTTCTATTTAGATGTCCTAAATTGCATTTACAATTTCACACATATTATATATATATATATACTCTAGGAAATTAATAATGCAAATAACATTTTTTTTAAAAATCGATATCTTGAAATATCGTCATCCGTTTATCATACAGCAAGAGAAGTTAATCTCTATCCACGTCTTATCTTCCTTATTTGTAGTATATGCGTTAAGATATAACTTGTCTCCTACTTCCAGCTCAATGCAACGCGTTATCGATGAGTTCTCTCTGAGTAAACACATTTTAATTGATTGATCATCATTTCCTTGAGATGTTGCTCTCAGATAGCATTTGACATAAATATTTTTGTTATTTTCAGTCGGTTTTGTGCTCACGCTGATTAAATAAAAGCCTTTCAAGGGGGAGGTAAATATACCAGTTGATATATCAAAGTGATCCCCGTAGTTTGATTCAGAGATACTTTTGGCTCGGTCCAGAGGGACTCCTTTCATTAAATAAGGGTCTAGCATAGAACATCTAGAAAAATTAACAACACTTTTAGTGTTTGTAACCATAGTTAACACAGTCTTATTAAACCCAACATTGGGATGACTGCATTTTAATCCTGCGGAAGAAGGAGAAAACATTTCTCTATTATTTACAAAGAAGAAAGGAACAATTAATGTATTTAATAAAAGTTATAATAATTTGATTAATATTTTAATATATTTATAGATAAAAAATTGTTTTTAAAATCGTAAAATTTTAAATAGTCTCTAAAAAAAAATTGTTTAAATATTGTATCTTATATCATCTTTTAAATACGCAACGTCTATGCAAAAGAATATTGCACCTATCCTTGGCTTAAGTCTAGTCTTACATTTATTATAACTTTAAATCCTTGTTGAGTTTAGTTTTCTGGATTAGATCACATACACGTCTCAATTCCAAGAGGTCAGAACAATAAATTTTATGTGCTTTTCTTGGTTAAAAGAATTTTCTTTTCCCCAAGACGAGCTATCTGAGTGTTTTATTAAATTATCTTTGTTTTATATTTCACTGTTAAAATTAACTAACGTGTGTATTGTTCATTCTTTGTTATTTGTAGCATCGTTTATATTTAAATAAATGTTCCTTTTTTCATTAATGCTCCTGACCAAGACGAATAGAGTGATTTCGGTAATGTAACTTAGTAAGTACACGTTGTTGATTTTTAATCAATGTTTTAGAACGAATTCACAATTTGTTTCAATTATTTTCTTTTAATTCTCAGATTGTTTTTGTTCCACTTTATGAGACCATGGAGTTATAAACGAACGTTTTTGCTCCACTACGAATAAATGTCCTAAATTGACAAATCCTGTTCCATAAAACATCTCAACAAAAAATAAAAACTTTATATATATCTACAGTGAAGAGATATAAAACAAAAATCAATTGTATACCTGCTTCACTAAACAACGCAAATAAAGTATATATGTTATAGATCTATATTTTAACCGATAGACAAGTTGGTTCCAGATGATTATAAAGAGTTGGCTTACCTGGTTTCTTCAGGCAACCGATGCCACGCCCGAATACCAGAATTTGTTTGTTCTTGCATACGGGATAAGAAAGGTGTTTTTATCCTTATGTATATCTGAGGGTTGTATTATTTTATCTTTGGGTGGCTGAATTCAACCATTACCACAACTCCTAACCTCCCCTTACCTCTAATATGAAAAGAGTTTATTTGTTTACAAAATGTAATATTACCAATATCTTTGACTACGTCCGCCAGTTTAGTCATTCGAAGGTCAATGTCCTCTACCTGTAACATGTTAAATGTAATATGAAAAAAGTCAGTACTTTAAAAAATGATTTTCTTATTTAAAGATATGTGTCACCAAAATTTACCTATAATGTATTAGAGTCAATAAAATTCAACAAAATTTAAGAAAGTCAGTACGCTATTTCCATTTTTATAGATATATATTTTCGATTTAGTTTTCTACTCTACGTAGCATTTTAAATTACCTTTGAAAGATCATTCCTGCTGCTGTTGAGTTTCTTGTTCAATGTGTCATTTAACTTTTCCAACGGATTCAGTTTCTTAGCTAGTAGTTGACATACAGTACCAATCTTTGAAATATGAACATATAGACATGGTAATTGACATATAGGCATGGTAGTTGACATACTGTACCAATCTTTTAAAATATGAACATAAAGACATGTTAGTTGTCATACAGTACCAATCTTTTGAAATATGAACATATAGACATGGTAGTTGACATACGGAACCAATCTTTTAAAATATGAACATATAGACATGGTAGTCGACATACGGTACCAATCTTTTAAAATATGAACATATAGACATGGTAGTTGACATACGGTACCAATCTTTTAAAATATGAACATATAGACATGATATTTGACATTCGGTACCAATCTTTCAATATATGAACATAACTTTACATGTTAATTAACACAAAATGTAAAATAATAATTTTACTGTTTAAGCTTCAACTTAAGTAGCACTTAAATGCATTAATGTTATTATAGGACTCTCTTAAAGTACCTTAAAAAATGATCAATAAATTACAAATTAACAGAACACACTAAACCTTTATTCAATAGAACGTCCTGTTTCTATTTTGATTTCTTTAATATTTAAAACCCAAAAATTCTTAAATTCAACTACACAAACCCGAAAATTGTTGTTGATTTAAAGTGTGACCTAATTAACTGAGTTGTGTGAACGATTAAACTAAAACAATTAGCTGTTTGATCGAATCCCCTAACTGACGGAGTTTTGTGATCGTTTGACCTATCTTACTAAGCTGTGAGAACTTTTGACCAAACTGATATATGTGTGTGTGTGAACTTTAGACCTGATTGAAGATGCTGCCTGAACGCTTGACCTCAAAGACTGAGCTTTGTGAAACATAGGTTTGCTATTCAGGGAATAGTTTTGTCAAGTTGATAAGGAATGCAGTTAGTGATAAGGTCAGATAAAGTATAAAATAAAGAAGAGAAAAATGCATGACGTTGCTACACACTAAAATGACATGAGATCTATATTTGATAAACAAGTTATTTAAAAAATATGTTTTAAGAAATTAAATTAAATTAAATAATTTTGCATGCCCTTGTTTCTTTACATAATGACAGTTTACAAAACAAAAATCAAATTTCATATATATATCTAAATTATTTTTAAAAATAAAAACGCTTGATCCCTGTATGTGAACTCAAACTTGGATAAATTTGATAATTTTTGAACGATTCAACATAAATCTGAATATAATTAATAATCAAAGACACAAGCCGGATGTAATTATAAATACAAAGTAACATAAGGGAGTTTTAATTACTTCTTGAATATTATTTTACTGGTTAATAATTTGAAGAAAAAAATCTACTTACGCAGTCGTCAATTTTCTCCTTATTGACACTACAAACATGTTCAAACTGTTCTTTGTACTGAGATGACAAGAGATTAAGGGAGATTTCCAGTTGATTTAATTTATCAGATACTTCGTTATAATGTTGATCTGTACTCTCGACTCTCTTTGACAATTCTTGTGTAGACGTAATGACGTCATTACTACAAGATCTAAAGGAGCTAATCTGTTTATTGAATTCGTTCATTGAGGCATTGACAGACTTGTTTTCCTCTTCTAGACTGTTAACCCTCGCATCAATGTTAACAGAAAAAACTGTATTCAAGTTATCAACAGTTGTGGATGATTCTAGGCTTGTCTTCTCAACTTCTATTAGTCTCTCTTTTAACTTTTTCTGAGATCTTAAATTTGACTCGGTCAATATTTCTATTTCTTTATTTAAATCTTCATGTTGAATTGACATATCTTTTAAAACTTTATCAAAATGTTCTTGTTTTTCTTGAAGTTGCTTCATTGTCCGTTTGAGTGAGAATAGAGTTTCTTCAACCGTGGCTACTCCCATAGTCATAGCTTGAGATCCTACTTTAACACCTGTAAATGTAATAAAATCAATCATTTGTTAATTTGGACATTGTGTTATTCATGTACTACCAAGTAAAGATGACCCACCCTGAATGAGTATGTTTGAAATACCAAAGATATGACATGTGAACGCACTTTTCAGACAAGAATACTTCTAATAAACCACCCAATGACACACCAATCTGCAAAAGCTTATTGTTAACATGATAATCCAATATGTGGAAAAAAATCAGCAGTCCCAAGCCCGCGCTCTTCATGAGACTTCCCGCAATACCCCGTCAGCTCTCTGGCCTCCAAAGGGACATCATAACTGAGAAGAGAATGTTCCTTGTTGTTCAAGGACGATAAGCATCACGGCCAGTCATTATCCTTGTTGCATGCTCTGTTGACATGTTTCCTAAATTTCTAACAATATTTTAGAAAGTGTAATATTGTATTTAATAAAAAGCAAATTATAATAACATATTTTATGACTTGTAATTACCTCATGATTTATGTAGTTTTCTCTCCCGTGCTCATAATAATTGTTTCTATATGGCAATATTTGTAGAAGGAACATATGATCGTTTCGTATGAATGCACAGATAACGTGCAGTTGCCACTTTCATTTTGGATGCATTTATAAGTTTATTAGTTTTATTAATATACTATTGGCAATAATAAAATATAGTTTAAATAACATATGTGTCTACAACTATTGTTTGTGGTACTGCACAATATAAATTATCAAATTATTATTAGCATTATTAATACGAACATTGCTATTTTTATTATTAACGGCTGACAAGAGGACTTTCAAAAATAATATTTTTATCAGGTTTAACAACACATTTATTTCCAGACGATAGTCTACAGAAATTACATTAATGACGTATGAATTATATCAAACTTTAACATATTAATTTTTCAAAATCATATCAATGAATACACAAAAAAAAATTGCAAAAAAAAAAAAAAAGGTTTTCAGAAAGAAATATTCACTAAAAATGTATACCTGATTCATTTTCCGTTTCTTGTTTGGAAAAAGTTGTTTGCGTTTTGTCTTCTTGTCTCGTGCAATCGGCTTTTGTAATCAGCGGATCATTGTCAGATGCCGAAGAAAAAGGATTCAGGTGGCTATCATTTTTATTAAAATCTAAATCTGAAAATGTAGAATTTAATATATTAATTTTTTAAAAATTTAATCACTTAAGAAGTTTATTCAGAAACTTTTTAAGAACAAAATTTGTAAATTCTCATTATAAAGTAAAATTTTAGAAAATTCTCATAATCAATATGTATTCATAAAAAATTTATAAGTTTGCATTATTTTAGTTGATTGAATTTTAATATATAGTTCTAATGTACAAAAACTAAGAGCCAGTGTTAAAACATGTAATTTTATAACAGGTTGCGCCCTAATAGGTAATAAATAAAACACAAATATGTACACATTTAAAGAAAAAAAAAATATATTCTTATCCTTTTGTATAAAATAGACAAAAACTGAGTTGTTATTTAATTATCAATGCAGCCAACTGAGCTGTTGGGTTTTTGTATGTTACAGTAAGACATTAACAAATGGATCTGCTATCATGGTCAGATGTTATAAGCGGTTAATAACGAAAAATGCGTTTTTTAAACAAATGGTCTCAACAAAAAAAAATATTTTGACCATTTTAAATTTAAAAAAAAAATCTCTTCCTTTATTTCTTTAGTTCATATATCAGTTTTTTGGACGGATTACATTTTAGGTTGTGTTGGTTGTCATGTTTGTTATATTTAATTCAAGGTAGCATTTTTGTTGTTGTAATTTTTCAATTTTAGACATTATTCTTGAAAAACCAGCTCAAAGGCAATTTTCACTCTAAGGTACATTAATCCACAATCAAAGTAAATATTATTATTTAAGAAAAAAAACGTTCCGCTTATTAAGGATCATCGCTCAGAGGCCGTGTAGCCCTCCAAACCCCTCTTATACCTCAAAGATGTCACAAAAACACAGACATTGATTTAAAATGAACAAAGTTTGACAGCTTGCGTGGTGGTATGTTTGATAAATACATTGACAGTTCACAGCTTGTGTGGTGGTATGTTTGATAAATACATCGACAGTTCACAACATGTGTGGTGGTATGTTTTATAAATACATTGACAGTTCACAACATGTGTGGTGGTATGTTTGATAAATACATCGACAATTCACAACTTGTGTGCTGGTATGCTTGATAAATACATTGACAGTTCACAACTTCTGTGCTGGTATGTTTGATAAATACATTGACAGTTCACAACTTGTGTGCTGGTATGTTTGATAAATACATTGACAGTTCACAACTTGTGTGCTGGTATGTTTGATAAATACATTGACAGTTCACAACTTGTGTGCTGGTATGTTTGATAAATACATTGACAGTTCACAACTTGTGTGCTGGTATGTTGGATAAATACATTGACAGTTCACAACATGTGTGGTGGTATGTTTGATAAATACATTGACAGTTCACAACTTGTGTGGTGGTATGTTTAATAAATACATTAACAGTTCACAACTTGCGTGCTGGTATGTTTAATAAATACATTGACAGTTCAAAGCTTGTATGAAATACTTGAAATTTCAGAAGCCTTGGCCATGAAGAAGTTTATACAATCCTGGATTCTTTTGTTCATCTCAGCATACGTTATATGATTGACATTCCCCTCATTGGACCAGGTGTTAGCTTCACTTATAATCTGAATATTGAATACACGATTAAAATTAAATAAATGCTCTATTGATAGTTTAACATGTACACGAAAATAACAAAAATTTATCAACACACGACTTTAAATATTTTGATTGAAATGTTCATTTTCTTTTTCAAAAATTTTTTTCATTTAGTTTGTCTAAAATAAAAGTGAATCTTGAAAAAAAACGATCACCTGATTGGTAGCGTGCTCTAAAGATTCTATCACATTTTGCCGCTCTTCTGTAAGTACTTGAAGTTGTAGTTTGATCAAAGTGATAAATCTTTGACTTTGTTGTGCCATCCTGGACTTTCCGGGGATCTGTAACTGGTCATCGAGCCAACATCCGGGTTATTACATTGTTTAGGTAACAAACACACTCTGTCATTACCATTCAACCAAAAATATAACTTTGTAAGCCGGTGAATCCGCTTTTAGCCTTACTGGAAATTATATTATTTGTTACTGACGCTATTTTTATAGAGAAGAGTATTGCGTCTTACACTTATCCAAGATATATGTCTACTCTTTCATTTATTGTGTATTTACCTGTAACGGTTTATGATAAAAAATATTTATTTATGATACTGTGTTTCAGGCCTACGTACTCTTGTATGTGCACATATCACACTATAAAAGCCGCTTAGGCTTGTAAACCTACACTTTATATCGTAAACCGATTTGGCCGTGTTGCCAAACACAGGACTTATATTCAAGACTAAGTTTAAAAGTGTATTTATTAAGAGATTCGTGTTGTTTTATGCTATTGAAATTGCTTCATACGTTACTAAATACATGTATTTAGTGGCGTCGCTAGCTGGGTGCGGAGGGGGCGGGCCGCCCCGGGTGACACCATCAGGGGCATGACACCAGACAGTAAAATTCTAAATGTTCCCTATATTTGGCACTGGAAAACTCGGAGGAGTTCTATGGGTTAAATCATGATGGGGTGACACCTGGAGCTACCGCCCCGGGTGACACCATGAGCTACCACCCCGGGTGACACCAACCCTAGTGACGCCTCTGCATGTATTAACTGATACATTGATTTTGTTGGTCAAATTAATTTTTAACTGAAAATGAAACTGAAATTAAATGACTTACAGTTACAGCACTCATTTTAAAACTTGAATATTATACTTATTATTAACCTTAAATGAATTTAAAGTCACTTTTAAGTAAATGTCTACTTATAATAAAATATTCAATTAATGTTCATATAAATGACCGACATGAAACTCAAAACTCAGACATACCCTCAAAAATGTTTATTAACCTTATTTTACAATTGACACATAATATCGGAAATTACCCATTCATACCTTCTTGTTGGGAAATTCCAATTTTAAAAAAATATCGTCTCATATTTTATTATATTTTACTTTCATTATCAGATCACTTAATTTAATTAATGGCATTGATAAATTTTAAAGGAAACTTTTGAACACTTGGAAGAATTTAAATTTTATTTAAAAATTCATCTCCAGATTAAATACGAAACTTTGAAAGGTCATTAAAATTACCAGGATTTGAAATTTTTGCGGAAACAACACGCAATATTTTCAAAAGGCGCCCTTTAACATTTTGGAGTACAAAAGCCACGATGGATAGTTAGATAACCATCCATATCTAAAAACCAAAAACTCTGTTTCTCTCACAACTCTAAACTCAAACATTTTATCAAGTATCCAACAATCACGAATCAGCTGTAATTTCAACTCATTTGAAGGGTCCTCACATAACTTTCAATAACCAACTTAGGGAAAAGAATAATTGTCAGTGACAATCAAATTAGGAAAGGTTACCTTAGTTGTTTCTGGAATAGACAGGAAATGTCGGTCTTTTATATCTCGAATTTGTGATGGGACCTTTCCCGCTATCACATGGTATCGCTGAGGGTGATGTGACCTTTCCCGCTATCACATTGTATCGCTGTGGGTGATGTGACCTTTCCCGCTATCACATGGTATTGCTGAGGGTGATGTGACCTTACCCGCTATCACATGGGTATCGCTGAGGGTGTATATAACTCAAGAAATTAAACAAAAGAAATTGATTATCCTTGTGCTTTGGATTTTAAAGTCTTTTTTACCCATCAGTTGATGTCTACTTGTTCATGTCTTTTGTATCCCCTTGATCCTTGTATAGTTGTCCCGTAACTAAAGATTAATTTATCTAGAATGTTTCGCTCACACCATATGATCTAAACAGGGGGAGGGCGGGGATCTGGCTATAATTATTCCCTTCGCTACGGGTCATCGAACCCGCATTTTAGCCCGAGACTTGGACGTCCCATAAGATTTCCGTCACAGGGGGTTATCTGTTCTATTTCTGAACCACAAATTTTACACGAGCTAAATTCGAGTTATATTTACTAAAATCAATAGATCGACAAAATGACTACACAAGACATATTGATTAATACTAAGTGATAATTGGTATATTTTATATATATCCAAATACTTTAAACGTATTACTAAAACGTATTATTATCGCTGTATGATATATTACTAAATAATCTGGCTACAAGTAAATAGCATACGCCTTTTCGAGAAAAACGTAAAAATAATTAAACTTTTATTTTGGGATATGTCGTAATGTGTGTCAACCGTACAATGTCATTCAATACAATCAAGAAATTTCGCCTATATGAGAACATTTAAACGTCACAAGATATTTCATTTTATTGCACAGAATAAATAATTCTATTAAAATAAATGAGCGGTGTAAATGTTTTTCTACGACATCTAATTTGGCAACGTACATCCTCATTTAACGTAACTGTCACGTGAGAAAAGTGGTGTGCTAGGGTCAAAAGGAGGCCAAGGAAGATGTCACGAGTGTGTGGTCACTGGTAGAACACGAGGAGTGAGAAATGAAGAGTTGAGAGACAGAGATGTAACTAGTAGAATTTAGAAGAATAAGAAACATTGCGGCATACTGTAAAATAAGTGTACATATTTACTATTGCATTATTAAAGAGCATTATTCCTGGACTTGATTTACGAATCGAATTATCGTGTGAAATAGGATACTGCTAGACAAGCCCACGAAGAAGCGAAAATTAGGTCAATCACGAGAAAGAGAGGAAACGGAGACCTCGGCCTGTTACAGTAACTCAATTTTTAGCAAAATGTTTTCACACTTTGCTGACGCTATTATATGTGTTTGTTAGTTATCTATCCAGAAACAATATTCTTAATCCTCAACTTAAAGGCAATTTAATTTAGGAATAAGAAAATTTTTATCACCATGTGTGAACTCAAATTTGGAGAAATTGAATAATATTTGAACGATTTCAACATTTATCTGAACATAAATAAAAATCAAAGACACAAGCCGGATGTAATATTTAATAATAAAGTAACATAAGGGAGTGTTGATCCCTTCATTAATATTATTTTACTGGTTAATAATTTAAAGAAAAAAATCTACTAATGAAAGTCTACATACACAGTCGTCAATTTTCTCCTTATTGACACTACAAACATGTTCAAACTGCTCTTTGTACTGAGATGAGAAGAGATTAAGGGAGATTTCCAGCTGATTTAATTTATCTGACACTTCATTACAATGTTGATCTGTACTTTCGACTCTCTTTGACAAATCTTGTGTAGACGTAATGACGTCATTGCTACAAGATCTAAGGGAACTGATCTGTTTACTGAATTCTTTCATTGAGGCATTAACATACTTGTTTTCCGCATCAATGTTAACAGAAAAAACTTTATTCAAGTTATCAACAGTTGTGTATGATTCTAGGCTTGTCTTCTTAACTGCTATTAGTCTCTCTTTTAACTTTTTCTGAGATCTTAAATTTGACTTGGCCAATATTTCAATTTCTTTATTAAAGTTTTCTTGTTGAGTTGAGATATCTGTTAATGTTTTATCAAAATGTTCTTGTTTTTCTTGAAGTTGCTCCATTGTCCGTTTGAGTGAGAGTAGAGTTTCTTCAACCGTGGCTACTCCCATAGTCATACTTTTAGAAGAGCTAGATCGTACTTCAGCACCTGTAAATGAATTCAAAACAATATTATTTGTTTAAATCCTCCTGATAGCATAGGAACCATCTCTTACCTGACATGCGTTCTCGTCTTACAGGGAAACTATGTCTAATAAGGCACCAGAGAAGCAAGGCCAGATTTAGACTTGAATAAGCTATCTGAGATATTGAGGCCCATTTCATGTCCAAATATTATGTCGGTGCCAAATTTGAAAAAAAAAAAATATAGGGTTTCCCAAAGAAAGCGGGGCCTTTTTCGATACCATGTTTAGCAAAAAGTTAAATTAAAAGATAGATAAATAATAATTTTGAATCAATTATTTGTTTTATAATGGTTGGTCTATTTACATATATTTAAAATATATTGTTCCTGAATGTTACTTAAAATTGTTCCAAAAAAGTTTCATTGTAATTAATATAATTTACAGTATTTCAATAACTTTAACCCTGTATAATTAACTTCTGATTTTTTATTGCTTATTCCTAAATACATTACGCCTAAATATTTTAATGTGACAGCTAGGGGTGTACTGGATTTTTAAACTGGCTCCGGTAAATCCTTCATCCTGCAATATTTAAAAATCCGACTATTGCATGATTTCCCCCCCCCCCCATAAATTAGGCCGAATTCGGCTCCATCTGGTTCTCAAAAAATAATTCCGATACACCCCTAATAACAATACTTACATTTAGATGAAACAGACGATTGTAAGGAAATTGTGCTTTCACGTTCTTTACTTTCATTTGCAATGCTCATGTAACCTTTGTAAGTAAAAGTAAGATAATTAATATATTTTACAATTTACTTTGCATAATTGTTAAAAATCGTATCTTAAAATAATCAATGTTAAAAGAAATAATTTTATTTACGAAATTCTTTATACGGCAATGATTAGATAGTAAATTAATTTAGCGTTTAAAATAATTAATGCAAATAACAACTAGTAGTAGTAATAATATTAGGAGTAAATAATCTTAATAATAGTAATAATTACAAAACCTATGATTAGATGAAAATATTAATGATAATTTATCATACTAAATTTATGAAAAGAACAAAAAAATAATCTATAATAATCTATAATTAAAATTAATAAAAAAATATTTACTAAATTATAGTAAATAATTAATTTCTAATTAATAATCTGAAAATAATAATGTATTAATAATAATTTAAAAGTATGATTAATAAATAATAATTCATTACCAAAATTATTACTAACAAGATACGCTCCACGGCGAAACATACGCCGCAGACGTGCTCATGGATCGTGCAAACTAATGTGGAAAAGAACGGACCAAAACTACAGTACAAAGATATCAAAACAATCCGAAATACTCATTTTTGGTCTTTCAACATTCTAAGTGCGGTGATTCCCCTGTCCACCCTTTCATCACACTAGCTTGACAACCATATATTGTGTTTGGCCGACGCTATCAAGGGTCAGCAATGTTGGCAAATAAGTGGGAAAAGAACGGGCACTACACTACGATTCCCATTTTATTTTGCGAAGGGACAATGCAACGAAATGCAAGAATCATTGTTTTTCTAAACACATGCCCGTCTCTCCACGACCACCTTCGCTAGCCAATCATATTCTCATTCGTCTACCCCCAGCGAGGCTCATTCGACAAGAGTATTGCTCTTGCTTTGGTAAATTTTATATATATTAGGGCTGTTATCGATTAATTTTAATTTATTCGTTAACTTTTGAAAAATTGCCGAATAATTAATCGATAATTTTTATTAAGCTAAAAATAAGATGTGTGACGTCATTAAACTAAAAATTTCAAAGGCAGTAACATAAACGGGCATTTGGCATTTTTGTATTTAAATACAAGTAGTTCAATATAATGTCAATGAATTGCAGTTTTTTATCTTTAATTAGGTAAAAACAATGCTTTATTTTGTTTAACATTTTCTTATAAAAAGAGCTTATTTCAAAATTTACACTTAAAAATCATTTTTTAATGGAGAAATCTGAACATAAAAAAGTGAAATATTATTAATTTTAATAATTAATCATTTATTAATAAATTGGATGCATTGCCTAAAACAATCTCTATACGTATAATCGTTATTTTATCGATTATAATAATTTTAGTCGATAAAATTTTTTATCGATTAATCTAGAATTTAAGTGTTAATTTCATCAGCCTTAATATATACATAATAATTTAATTTAAAAATTATTATAAATAATATTATTTACTAATTAAAATTCAATAAAAAATAATTCAAATTATAATAATAATACACTATATTGTTTAGAAATTACAATTAATAAAAATTAATCAAGATATTTTTAATTATATTAATGAATAAAAAAAATATTAATAATGAAACATGTTTAAAATTATATAATCGTAATAATAATAACCTCTTTTCAAACCATGACAGACTTAGGAACAAATGAAGTAGTTCTCACAAGTTTCATTAAGCCACCACTAATACGTAAGTGATTTTGTTACTAGCACAATACTTCGGGGGGTGAGGGCTTGCCAGCAACGAGGCGAGAACCTATGACTCTATTTTGCCTCGCTTAAATAGTCCATAAAAATAGTTTAAAGAACATCAATGGTTAATCAAAGAAGGTTATTCAAAATTACTTTTGAATTATGAAATTTAAATAAATTTAATATCATTAATATTTACCAGAAAATTCTTCAGACTTGGCAATAAAAAAAGTTATTGCCTGTTTAAGTTTATTTGAAATATCTTCATATTTTGCGTGTTTGCCGTGACTTCCGGTAACAAAGCCATCTATCTCATTCTGTATCTGATGTAGGATATACACAACGACAATCAATTCCAGATACTATTTAACTATTGCTTATATTAGCATGTTTATTTAAAATAGATATCTTCATTACGAAATAATGTTACATCAAATAATTTGGTAATTTAGTAGTGGCAATAGTAGTTTTAGCTTTGAAACAAAGCTAAAATAGTTTGTTAATTTTGATGACACCATGGGCAATGGTTTTCTACTGGCCTTGAAATATTCATACCTTGTTGATACATTCTTCTACAGCTCTATCGATGCTAGTTCTTTCTTCTTTAAGAATCTTCATCAGTTGGTTGATAAATTTTACCAATCTCAGATTCTGTTGAGGCTTGCTAGCCATTTTAGAAATCTAAATATATTTCATTAAAATAATAAAAGTACACTGAATTTTATATACTAATATTTTTAAGTTTCAAAACACGCAAAAAATTTTATATAGATTTAAAAACATTCAATTAATATTAATGTTCATTAAAATTAAAAGTTTTAACCTTTTTTCTTACTTTGTCAGTTCTTCGATAACCAATTTTTAACAATAAAAAACATTATTTAACTATTAAAAAAAAATATTCGCGTCCCGAAGCCTCGAGGTCATAGGGAGTTTTGCTGTTTAAATGAGAACTTTCTCGAGACTTGGTAGAGTTGGCGGCGCAAATCTCATGTCCAAGTCAGCGGATGCATTTTTCTTTAACAATAGTCATTCCTTTAGAAGTTTTTATTGTGGCTAAAAGTTGGCTAGATCCGTGGCGCCTTCGATTACCATATATTTCAAAATTAAATCTTTTAAATTGTCTCAATCTGAGTACTATTTTTAAAAAGTCAATTATAGCTATTTAGGTGAAATTTTAGAATTTCTGGGACTTTTTGGCACGCTTACAGCCATACAGAGGAGAATTAGGTGAATTCTGTATGATGTGGGACATATTAGCATATAAGGAAGATTTGGTAAGTTCAGTAGAGTGTGGGACAATATCTTTATACGAAAACATGCACGCTATTAAATGTACAAAATGATCAGTTCTTTTTTGTTTTTGTGTTTTTTTTTTTTAGTGTCAAAGTCATTACCTTGAACACTTCTCATGGAACAATGATCCCAGATCCCATTCTTACCCAATATCGTCCCAATAGTGTCTTTGCTCTGGTTCAATTTCTGTATAAGATGTACCAGTCAATCTCAATTTCTTTGTTATTCATTGCTTCTTTAAAAATTATGTAGTTAAATTGCATTTAGGCTACGCCACAAAAAGTAGTCTTTATAGAAGTCCTTTGGGGGGAAAAGTCTACATTGTGTGCAGCTACACTATACTACACTATGGATTTATAAGAAGTATATTATCATACTGCTGAAACTAGATTACACATCAAAAGTTTAAGACCCATAAGACCAAGCAAATTAGATTGCGGGACGCTTTGTCCTAATCGGACACTGAAACACTCAACATAGTTACAAGACCTTCTATCCAGACAATAATTGAGTCCAACATTCTGATAAGATCGTGTTGTCAAGTGATGCGGAGTTAACAGTCCCCGGCTATAATAAACCATGATATTGTAAACCACCATTGTTTCCCTAATTATAACCAGTGTCAGGTAAATTGTAGTGGATGAGTGAACTCAGGGACAGCCTTATCCCCGTGAACAAATACTTAACCTTTATGGAGATTCAATTTTGTGATGCTCAATACGCAAAACCTAGCGCGCAATACAGTAATGTCAATCTTTTCCTTAGCATTAGAATTATTAATAATTAAGTTGTGTCACAAATGCATTTACTAAAGCAGAAATTAAATGAGACTACAATTTACTTTTACACTTACCTTTAGCTTAAAAGGCGTATGGTTTTAAATAGAATACTTTTAGAATATTACAAATGGAAAACGTAAGTTTACACACAAACACGCAGGTGTATACGTAAGAATTGGCTGGTGTCAATTTAAGACTATCAAAGTCTTATCGCGCATTACCAAAGATAAAACCAAACTAAGAAAGTTTCATAGTGATTAAACATTTTAAAAAAAAGAATATAGATAACATTTTGAAAGATATATTTACGTTAAACCTCTTCATAAGCGAAACTGATTAATTTTTTACTAGTACTATTCACTGTGAGAAATTATAATATAATAATATTTTTGTAACACTATTTACTAATTAATCTTCTGCAAAAAAGTCACAGTTAACTTTCAATTTCCTTACAAATCATTTATAAATAATAACAATGATCGTCAATGCATTTTATAGAATACTAGGGTATCACCCGTCAAAAATGACGGAAGTTTTCAAAAAAATATATATTTCAGCTTCTATATATTTTCTTTTAAACAAATATTCATCAGAACAAACAAAATCAATTTATATATATAACTAGCAATTTACCCGAGCTTTGCTGTGGTAAAATAGGATTTCAGTTATTGAAAAATGCGTCTTTTTTACATAGCTGATTATGAGAAAAAAACTTTTTTTAGGCAATCGTACCGCTAGTGAGAAAGGATTTAATATTTGTTAACTCTTATTATCGCTGGAGTGTACTTAACAACTTCCCAAAAGTTCAAGCTTCTACCTACACGGAAGATTGGAGAATTAGGGTTGATTTAGATTTATATAGCCCATTTTAGGGGGATAAAAGGTTTTGGGCCCCCGGCCGCACATGAGTGGAAATTTTACAAATGAATATAATTATTTCCTTATTACCTTCGCGGTACAGAAGGCTTTATACTTTTACCTACACAGAAAATTGGAGAAGCAGTAATTTTCAGTTTTTAATGGCTCATTTAATAGAAAAACAATATTGGGCCTCCGGCATGCAGAAAATGATAATTTAAATATACATTCAACTGTTACCATCAAGGAAGTGTTTTTAACAACTTCCTATAGGTTAAAATTCTACATATTTTGCAAAAAGGACAATTAGTTATTTTCTATTTTTACAGATAAAGAGAAATAGTTTTTTGGGCCCCGGCCCCACATAATTTGGAATATTAAATTTCCTTTTCGTCGTGAGTGGGTACTGAATAACTTTTTAAATTTTCATGCTCCTACCTACATCGGAAGTTGTATAATTAGTGATGATTGAGTGAGTGAGTGCATTAAAAACTATATTTTCGCCCCAGGCCCCCAGTAAGGAATATTTTAAATATGTTTTCACCTGCTACCAACGTGGAAGTTTGTTTACAACCCCCCCCCCCCCCCCCCC
>MUZC01004489.1:901514-958296 GCA_002072015.1 Radix auricularia | reverse complement strand
CCCCCCCCATAAACGTTGCACGCCTTTACCTATTCGGGAAATAAGATAATTATAGATTTTCAATTTTTATATAGTTCATTTAAGAGAAAAAAAAAAAAAACGTTTTTTGGGCCCCAGCCCCCTTGAGTGTGTATTTCAAAATTCCCATGAGTGGAAAATTTAACTTTTTTCAAATTATTGTTGAGAGCATGTACTCAAACAATTTCCAAAGTTTCATGCTTCTACCTACACGGGAAAGAGGGAAATTAGTGATTTTCAATTTTTATAGAGCCCATAATAGGAAAAAACTTTTTGGGTCCTCGGCCGCACATGAGCGAGATTTTTAAATTTCTTTTTCGCCAAATTTCGCCCTTAGTGGGTATGCAATGCAACATCTTACCAGAGCTTCATGCTTCTACCTACACGGAAATTCAGAGAATTAGTGATGTGAGGAAAAAAGTTTTTTTTGCCCCGGGCCCCACATGAGCATGGTTTTTAAAATTCTTTTTCGCCAATTTGAGTAGTGAGAGTGTACACAACAACTTCCCAAAGTTTCATGCTTCTACCTACACGGTAAGTTGGAGAATTAGTGATGAATAAGTCAGTCAGTCTGTCAGTGCTTTTGCTTTTATTAGTATAGATTCTCCCCATGGTTCAACCATGCCGTACACAAAGCTGCCAAACACAAATATTAAATAAATAAACATTCATATCATACTAACTACATAAATGACAATACGTTATACATCAGCTACGTAAATCATAAAAAAATTATTTCATTAATTTTAAAAATAAATGTTCAAAGATGTTTCTTAAGTGCAGTCTTGAAGGACTTAGCAGTTGAAATACTACGGATGTGTAGTGGTAGAGAATTCCATTGTTTGGATGCACAAAGAGAGAATGACCTTTCGCCAAATGTTTTAGTTCGTGTCTTAGGAACACAGAAAATGCATGTATCTGCAGAAGAGCGTAACTGATGACTTGGTGAGTAGACTGACAAAAGTTCAGTAAGATTGGAAGGGTGTGAGTCTGAAAAAAAGTTGTGACTCAGATTGTCCAGTTTGTAATCAATTCGGGATTGTATATGTAGCCAATGAAGTGAGTAAAGTTGTGCAGTAACATGGTTATGTTTTTATTTGCCTTTAGAACTAATCTGGCAGCTGAATTTTGAACTCACTGTAGTTTTTCAAAGCATTGTTTTCGCGCATCTGACAGAAGAGAATTGCATTAATCAATTGAAACTGAAGTCTAAATGCGAAAAATAAAAGTTTAGAATCCTTCTGAAGTTGAAACCGGTCGCATGATTGTGTAAGAGGAATGAAAGTAAGTAACTGAGACAGAAAATATAGTTTATTCTCTAAGAGAGGTAAATTCGGGGGTATGTAAACGACTATATTCTTATTGGTGGTGGTCTGTTGAGGTATAGATTTGGGACAAGGTTTAAGGTTACTAAGCTTCTTCTTCTTTTGAGTGGATAGGGAAAGATATAAGTCACGGTTGAGTTGGTGGATTATGACTCTAATGATGTTAAGAGCCAGGTGGTTTGCCCGTAACTTAGAGAGTAAGCGGTCTTCAAGGCGATAGATCTGGGTGCAGAGATAAGGGATATACCGTTGGTGGATGTAAATTAGTAGACGCATACATTGAAAAGCAACTTTCTTCTCAATTAATTGAAGTTTTGATATATACATTAAAAGTTCAAAAAAGCTGATGCCGGCTTAAAATTGCATGAAAAGCTTTTGGGTATAAGGCCGAGGCCGCATCCGGTCAAAACAGCGACAGTCAAAACAGCGACGATCATAACAGCGACTTCAAAACAGCGACTGTGTCAAAACAGCGACGGTCAAAACAGCGATGGTCAAGATAGCGACTGTATCAAAACAGCGACTGTATCAAAATAGCGACTTTTTTCTTTTGCTTGTGATAATGCAGATTTTTTGTAGAGAAGGGACACTATAAAATTTAAAATAATCAACTGGAGGTTTGTATAAATAAATGTTGGTGTGGTGTTTTAAAGAGTGTATACACAGTTTCAGGGCACATTTAAAAAAAAAATCAAAAATAAAATTATAACTGTTATTACTTTAGTCATATGTATTGTGCAGAAATCTCAATAGAGACTAGCAAACATAGATTCAATTGATTTATTGAGGGGGTTTGTGGTGGGAGGGGCAGAGACAGTTTGACTATAGAACTTTTTGATCCTCGGATGTTTCGACCCTCGTTTTTACTTCGCAAATAATTGTTTTTTTTTCTTCTAGTTTTTAAAAATAAAAATAATAGGGTTTAATATTAGATCTTTCCAAATCTATCCAACTCCTTCACCACTCCAATTGACTTATATGTTATAGTGTAATGTATACCTATGGTTGTGGCTAGTGTTATGAGAAGGTAAATAATGGAATGAGAGGCAGAATAAATTTAGGTACCTTTACAAAGCACTATCTGACCACGTGCATTTTTATAGTCCTATAACATCGCCACTTTGATCGGGGTGGAGAGACCACTTGAAGTCTACCGAGACCAGGCACTGTTCGTTGGCTGGCCCATGTTACATCAGGACATGTTACGAGGGCTAGACTAAGCGACGACCACAGGTCAACGTTTTCTGGCGAGATTTATGAGAAATGTAAATAAAATGACTGGGGGTAGAGTGAATCTACGTACCTTTACCTGACCACGTGACTTTTTTTATTGTCCGATTACATCGGATCGGGTGTGCTTAATTGGACGTTGAAAAGGATACCGGGTATATATACATGCTCGCAAACAACAGGCTGTTGATGATTTACTAAATTTTCTATTTAAATCATTTATGCATCATGTAGTTAAGACAAATTAAATGTTATTAATTCTTTGTTAATATAATTTTATTTTCCCTGAGTAGTTTTTTTTTTTTTTGTATTTGAATAAATGAGTGTATACGTAGCCTCAGTGAATTGATTTAAATTTTATTTTAAACAAAACTTTTAATTTCAATAAATACTTTATCAAAATGAGATATAATTTAAATAACCTTCATCTTTTCTATTCTGTTTTAAATCTTCCTTTTAATTCATTTTATATATTATGGAGCTAAGACAAATTAAATGTTATTTATAATTTTTTGTTGATACAATTTTATTTCACTCACCAGCTGTTTGTATATGAATAAGTGCATATGTATGTAGCATATACTAATCTGCGTCATTTATTGCTTTTAAATTTTATTTCAATCAAAATTTATAATTTTCATTAAATACTTGCTATTGTTTTAGGTTTAATTTTTTCTCTATGCATTTATGTAAATTTTTACTAGGGGTCCTTGGATAAGTTTAGAAAATGAAAAAGGGGTCTATGTGTCAAAAAGTTGAGAACCACTGCGGTAGGTTTACGGTTGGACCAGAATAGCTTTGTTGTGAAGTCGCTGTTTTGATACAGTCGCTGTTTTGATACAGTCGCTGTTTTGATATCGCTGTTTTGACTGTCGCTGTTTTGACACAGTCGCTGTTTTGAAGTCGCTGTTATGACTGTCGCTGTTTTGACTGTCGCTGTTTTGAACCCGTGCCGGCCGAGGCGAATGCAATTATTAAGAAAGTTGAGATGAACAGTGTATCGTGTTCTCTTAATCGAGCTAAAAGCCAGCTCTTTGCAATCGTTGACCTAGGCAAGATGTTAGTAAACTTAAGGTAGTTAAAATGAAGGAACTCAGTTGTTTCATATTACTTTTGATAGAAGTCTTAGTGATAATGTAAAAGGAAGGGCAAAAGAAATAAAGAATACAAAAATAACTAAGAGATGTTAATAATACAACAGTTGAAAGGCCGTAGGGAATGAGAAGGCTGAATGGTTAAAGAAATAATAAGATGAGATTAAATACAACTGCAAAAACTGTTGATGAAAAGGGGAAACACAAAAAAAAGCGTAACAAAAATAATATAATAACAACGGGATAAACACAAAGTAGCAGTCGGAAGGTAAAAGTAGTGAACAAAATGGGTCCAGACTGCAACCAGGCATATACAGTAATGAATTGAAATCAGGTAAATAGGGCATAAGTGAGCATTACAGGACGTAACAAAACATTGAACCCTCAACGAACAAAAAACACACAAATAAAACGAATAAAAATAAATGAAAAAAACCAAACTTACCAGCGGTGAAGTCGATGAAAGCAAAGTAGCAATGGAGTAATGTGAGCATATATATAACGCAACTGCATAGTCATCTATATATATATAAAAATCAAAGTATATCTGTATGTGTGTGTGTGTCTGTGTGTGTGTGTGTGTGTGTCTGTGTGTGTGTGTGTCTGTGTGTGTGTGTGTGTGTGTGTCTGTGTGTGTGTGTGTGTGTGTGTGTGTGTGTGTGTGTGTGTGTGTGTGTGTGTGTGTGTGTGTGTGTGTGTGTGTGTTTGTGCTGACTAAACCATTCATCCGATCGTCATGAAAATTTTTGAGACTGTTGAGTACCCTTCCGAAATGGCAACTGTCTCTTTTTGTTCTCCATTGAACACTCATGGGGTGCCGGGGGCCCTTAATGTTAATTTTTGCTAATATGAGCTATATTAAAATTAGTTTAAGCGCTATCTGCTTGATAAAGGAATGGATCTTAACCAAATTTTGTAATTATATTCTTGATAGCCAAAATTAAAATACTATAGGTAAGTAATATCCTAAGGGCCGCTCTTTTGAAGCTTGGGGCCCATAATACCTTTTTTTTTATAAACCTTTAAGATTTTATTCCCAAATTCAATTATTAAATTTTTGACAAATGATTATAAATGTATCCATTATTATCCATCTTAAAATAAACAGGTGTTTTCAACTTAATATTTTGTCCTGGATGGGCCCTGGAGCCCTTAATGTCATAATTTAATAATAAAAGCAATATAAAAATAAGTTTATGTGTTAGCTACTGAGTAGATGAATGGATCATAAAAAGACTTTGTCAACAAAAACTTGGTAGATCATATTAAAATAAATTAAGGGCACTGAACTTCATATGTCAATTTTTTCGGGGCAGGGGAGCCAAAAAGTCTTTTTCGTAAATGTATGACATATTTTTCCCATTCAATTTTAAACCATCTTTAGAAATATATCCATGTTGAAAATTAATTTAAAAATGAACATGATTTTTAAAATTTAAATATTGCTCGGAATGTGCCCAGGGCCCCTTAATGTGTTTTTCCTTATATCTATCTCTCTCTCTCTCTCTCTCTATATATATATATATATATATATATCTAACTATGTATGAATGTTGTTGTTTGTTTGTTTGTTGGTTTGTTTGTTTGTTTGTTGTTTTTTTTGTTGTTGTTTTTTTTGTGTGTTTTTTTTTTTTTTTTTTTTTTTTTNTTTTTTTTGGTTTTTTTTGTTTTTTGTCTATTAAAACTGACTATACCATTCACCCGATCACGATGATACTTGAGGGAATTGTTGTTTATGCTTCCGGGGTGGCTTTGTGAAAACATTTTTGAACACTGACACTTACTGGGTGCCAGGGGCAAACATTTATTTTTTTCCGAGCTATATACAAATTATTTTAAGCATCGGCTAAGAATTGATCTTGACAAAACTTAGTGCATACATACTTTATAGCCCACATTAAAATACCTTATGGTTTTGAACTCCTAATGTCCATATTTTTTTGGGCTGGGGGCCCGTCTATTAAAATCTTTATTTTCGTAAACTTTTAAGACTTTATTTCCTTTATGATATTACACTACCTCTGCATGTGTGTGTGTGTGTGTTTGTTATTTATAAACTTCTTAAAAGATCTGCCAACATGGAAATAAAGACTTGGAAATACGTCTTAAATTTCCACTACTGTCTGTGAAAGTTCATTGAAATGTTGGGTCAAAAGTTATTGTCTATTATTGGTGCTGTTATAAAATCTGCAAAGTACTTCTCGATATCTGTAGACTACATCTTAGATATTATGCTTGTGGACCAGTAAACCTTGATCATCCGATGTGTTGCACAACCTGACCATGTTAAGCGCTTCATAAAATGTTTTCCAGAACTTAATAACAAATTTCCTAAATTATTTCAATTTTTAATTTATTTATTATTTTGTGTGTGTGAGTGGAGAAAATTACATTCAAATTCAAAATTGCCGTGGACAGTTTTACGACATTGTTGCAAATATGAGTGGGGATTATAATGGGGTCCAGGCTTTCATTCGCGAGAAATACAGTGTAACTCATTACGTGCGTGCAGAGCATATTTCCTTTATTTTGGCTTGGGACGGCACAGATGAAAGGTGTCCTGCTGCATCAATAGAACAAATTAAGTCAGAACAAGATAGCAAAACTTGAAAAAACGTTTGGATGAATTCATAAAATGGGAAACTAACTAACATATGCCTTTCAGCAAAGAAAAGCGTAAACTGCTAAGAGTAACAAAGAAAAAGAAACAAGTAAATTCAAAATATTTATTTATTTATTAAAAAGAACTAACCAAAAAGTATGATGCCAAATACATAGAAATCATAATAAATGAGAAATTATCATGGAATCCGCATGTCAAAAGTTATTAAAAATCAAACAAAGCCTTATGTTTTATTTTTAAAAAAAAACTTTTTAAAAATGTAACAAGGATATGAAGCTAAAAAACACCTCACCTCAGTGAGACCTAAACTAGAATATGCGTTTTCTTCAACATTTTATCGTCATTTAAAAATGCAGGACAAAACACAAAACATCTTATGTATAGACGGAGTGTCAGTAACAGATAAGGTAAACCCATGCACATACATTTGATTTGGTATCACGGCATTTGAAATTTAAAGTTGAATTTCCATTCACCGTTGTAAAAAACTTGTTTGACAAGTTCCATTCAATTTTAATTAACAGTATCAATAAAGATAACTTTGAAAGTAATATCAATAAAAAATATTATTACAAAAGAATATAACATTAATATTACGTTTTTTAAAATTTTAGTACTTGCTTGTAATAATATATTTATTATTATAGGGTGGGAATGTTTGCCCATTTTCTTTACCGCAAATTTTGCTCATTTGGAGTTTGGATAACATTGACTAAAACAAAGAGATCAATGATATGACAACATGACATATTGGTTGGTACAAAATCTACTTTTTATTTATTTTAGTGAAATAAAATACATTATTTCTTAATCCTGTAACTAATCAACGATATATTCCTTTTCCAGATATATAAGCAAATGAATCAAACTACAAATTCGGCTATGCAATCAAGTAAACATCTTTGGTCGAATGAGAAACTTTTTAAGTGTAACAAGGTTATTTAATTTCGCTATGCGGATATTTCTATATTGTTTAAAAATCTAAGCGGCGTAAACAAATTTTAAGACATTGAATTTCACAACTTATATCTTCATTAAATGCGACAATCACATTTCTGTCAAATGGTGTTAATGCCTTGCTGACTCTACTATATTTGTGTAAACATGTAGATCCCAAAATGAAAATACCAAATATCTCATTTGAGTATTTATTTCTCATCAAAGTAACAAATACCAGATAAGGCCTAACTAAACCTACAAGACGTCACAAAAACAAAATATTATTCAAAATTAAAAAAAATTCATAACAGCTTTCATTGAGATTTGTTTTAAAATGAGGCCAAAAAAGTGAATTTACAAAAGCTATTCAATAGGCATCTTCCACAAATCTCTTATTGCGCACCGCGATGCTCGTTTCTTCAACTATTCCGAAGTCTAATAAACACAAATAACACCTAGGCTAACATATCGTATGTAAGAAGTAATTCTCTTCGAAAAACCCTGGAAACACTCTTAAGTAAAGTCAAATATCTTACATGTAGATCTACAACCATGTTTTACATTTTGTTTCAAAAGCAGGTTTGCGAAAAGCAAAGTGAGACTATGGTTAAATAATCATTCCCGTTTAATTTTTGTTCTTAATGAATAACATATAATCATAATTGTTACATGACTTCCTTAGATATTAAGGAGCATAAAATAATAAGTAGGGATATGGAACAAGTTTATCTTTATTTATAAATTGATATTCCTCCCGCTTTAATGAATTTTAAGTTACATGTTTTAATCAAACTGTTGAAGCGTGTAGAAAAGTTTTGTTGCAGGAAGATATTATAATTATTTGGTAGAGTTTGTAAAATTTGAGCCTCATTTGGGCTAGTTGACCTAAGGATATTAAATAACACATTTATTTGTTATTGTAGATGACGCCATTTTTAATGTTTTAAATTTCATTTTGAATTTAAAACAAATTATTTTATTATATTCAGGCAGTTGCACTCTTTACATAATTTTTTTTTAAAAATATAACCGGTGTCTGTTAAATATTGTCAACCTCTTATCAGAAAGCATAAAAAATTAATATCAATCATTTTCCTCACATTTCTTCCAACAGTATAGGCATTTAAATATAACTTGTCTCCTGCTTCTAGCTCAATGAAACGCAACACTGTTTGAATATTATCAAGATAATTGAGATCCATCCATTTATAATCATTCTCAATAGTTGTTTTACTCACCATGCATTTTACAAAAAATGGGACACTGTCGTTTACATTCGGTGAGCTTAATCGGATTAAATATAAACCTTTCAGTGGGGCGGTAAAAATACCAGCCTGTACTTGAAGGTCTTCCCCCAATGTAAACGTACGAAACGGATGGAAACCGACAACACTCTTTCGCTCTGTGATGGTAAATGATACATCGGCATCAAATCCAACATTGGGATGACAGAACTTTAACTCTGGTGATTAAAAAAATCATTATAACGTTACTCCTACCTTACAAAAAAAAAAGAAAAAACTAAAAGATAATTTTTTAAAAAAAGCAACGCTTTAAGCAAGTTTAAAAATTTTGATACGTATTTTTTTTTTACATTTTACTTGTAATCTTAAATATTCTTTTAAACTTTGTGAACTTTAAATTTGTTTATTTAATTGGAAATTTTTTTTCTCATCTGATATATTACATACAATTATTCTATGCAGAAGATAAGTAAGTCCTACGTGTATCCATGGTTTATTCATTTGTATTAGAACTTGAAATATTGATACAGTTTTTTTCTTGGTTAGCTCATAAGGCATCCGATCCCACGTCCGAATTCTAGTCGGGAAGAACGATATTTTTAAATACCTTATATTAACTTCACCATCGTCACCTCGTTCATCTCTCCGTACAATACCGTGGAAAAACAGAAGTAAAATGACGAACTTTCAGTCATACTATCAAGCTGAAATTTTGCACATAACTTCTGTCACCTAACAATGCAATGTTTCAAAATTTCAGATCGATCGTATGTACTGTAAAAATATTAATGCTTTTTTTAGTTTATATCTCTATAAATGTAAGGTAGTCTGTTGTTGCTCAAATTCACGTGACAACATGGGTGACAACGCCCCCAACCCTCACCCTCTTTTTACACAAAAAGAGTTCAGTCACGTTTAGTCTGTAAATGTTTGAAAATAAACAATAATTTTAGTTCAGTTTCATATTCCGGAAAACGTTTGGCCTCTACGCGGCCTGGACCATGATTAATGTGTGGACCCGGCCGCACCTGAAACTAATAATCCTGGCGAACAACGCCACCAAACATGTCTTAAAGGATTATTTGCAACGGACACACACAACCACGCATGATTGGCGTACCGAAAAGGTTTCGACTCACCAGTCTTGTTCCCAGGGCAAAGGTAAGTGTATGGCGACATGCACTCACCGGGAAAAGGTATTATATTGAGCAAATTCTATTAATTAAGTATGGCTGGAATACTTGATAATTGTCTAAGCAGGAGGACTGCGAACCCTCCCCTCCCCTGTTTGATCGGTGACGGGGATCAGGACGACGACAGGCGTGTGTGCTACTGTAAGCCCTCAGAGGCTAACTACCAAGGTTCAGTCCCCAAAAAAACTTTTTGTATTACAATTAAACTGCTGTGGTTTCAGGGGCAAAATTACATTGTTAAGTAGGTGCAAAACCACCAAAGCACCTGTACAGGGCAAAGTAAAGAACGAAATGATAAAAAAATAACTTATCTTAATATCATAATAGCAATGTCCTCGATTTTGAATATAATAAACAGGACATCGGCCACGATTGCCCTACATGGAGCCTTGCTCATCGCTAACATCGTAGAAATCCCAAAAGAGGGATAACATCGTGATCTCATAAGCAGCTACCGTCCGCTCTCCTTAAAATCGTGTTTGGGGAAGGTAGCTGAGGGAATGGTTAAGGCTAGACTCAAATAGCACCTGGAGAATGCGAATTGTCTGAATCTCCATCAGGCAGGCTTCCGAAAGAGAAAGCAGCCAGTTGGTCAAGTGCTCCGTTGTTTCCAGTCCATAACTGATTGGCTCCAGAAGAAAATACACACTGTGGCAGTATTTTCGACATCCGACAGGCCTACGGTAAGGTCTGGAGGTCCGGAAAGTTGTTGAAATTACAAGCCCTAGATGTAACTGTGAACATGTATAGGTGGATCGAAGGTTTACTCACAAGCCGGACGATCTAAACCTTTTATGGCAGTAAAACTTCCAGTAGGAGAACGCTTCAACAGGGGCTATCGCAAGGGTCAGCATTCAGTTTTACACTGCTCTTGACTTACATAACGGCCTACCTGGTGTATTGCAAACCAGTGCGGCCATTTATGCAGATGATTTAGTCATCTGGAGAATCGGCAGAATGTCCACCGACTGCAACAACTACTTCTGGTCGAACTTTCAGCTATCAAGTATGTTAATACAGAGGTGGCAAATTAACACCGAGAAGACTTTCAATTCATTCTTTACTAACGGCCGAACCATTCTCAAACATGAAATAGTGCTCAAAATAAACGATGCAGCGCTCCAATGGAACAAGCAACCGGTTTACCTGGCAGTCAAACTGGATCAAAAGGTACACATGTACAAGATTTGTACTCCCAGGCAACCGCCAAACTCAACGTGGTGAAAAAGTTAGCTTGAACAAACAGGAGCGCTGAAGCAAACACACTCAGAGCTATCTTTATGGGAAGTGTAAGGTCGATAATGAAATATAGCATGGTGGTCCAGTAAAACGGCATTGGAAAAACTGGGCCAAATCCACAACCAGGTACTGCGATGTATCTGCGGCGCCTATAGATCAACACCCACAGCTGCCTTGGAAGTCATCGCAAACGTAGAACACTCGAAATACGCAGGGACAAAGCAATTATAACCACTACAGGTTGGTATCGCATTATAGACACTATAGAACCCTGCTACCAAATGCAGAATATTTGGGCGGACGTGGGAATCGAAACGGTCCTTTTTCATGCATCAAATAATGTAACTTGATAGTTCGTCCAACCGACACGAAACAGACAGAAAACCAGGTGCGTCCCAATTAAACCGCCTTATGCAGAGGCTACAAGTCGGGATATACGTTTGTCTTTGGATGACACGGCAGGGCCGAAACGCAACCACGAATATGTGCAGAGAGTGTCTGTCCTTGAGACAATTGAAGGGTTCACGGGAATCCTAGTGAAACTATTCACGGTTGGGTCAACCAATCAGAGATAGGAAACTGCAGGATATGGTGCTTTCATTCTATACCCAATAGGTGGGCCACCAAAAGGGGAACTTTCGGAACCCTTTGGGACTATTGCGACGCGGAGATTGAAGCTATACAGAGGGCCCTGGAAAGTGTGCACCAAACATTGCAAAGTTTGGAAATTGTAGGTTGTGACACTGTCTTGTTCTGGAACTCCAGATCAGCTCTCGAGGCCCTGCTGTCCGAAAAACGTAGCACCCACTTAGTTGATGTTATCTTGGAAGACGTGGGTAGGCTCGAAAAGCTTGGAGGCAAAGTAACAGTGCAGTGGATCCCAAGCCATGTGAATGCCGAAGGCCATAATAAGACAGACTCCCTGGCAAAAGCAGGAGCAGCTCGACCCGAAACTAATTTCACAGTTACTTGTCTCGGGGCAAAGATCTGGCAATCGGATCTTTTTAATGAAAAGTGGTGCCAGGAGTGGGCAGACAATACGACGGGAGGGTGGATTTTCGCAAACATAACCAGGCCGAACCGTTTAGAATAGTGTTGGGTTTTAAACCGTAAGAACCAGAGTTTAGTGACCCACTTGCGTACCGAATATTGCCCAATCGACTCTTACTTTAACCGGCTAAACCATAACAAAGACTCGAACAGTCATTATTGCAGCCAAGCGTCTAAAACGGTAACACAGCCTCTGACGTCGCGTCCCGTGCTATACTTAGGCCTCAAAGTGTGTTTGATAAATTCAGTTTCATATAAAAGGGATTTCTATTCAAAAACGCTGTTTTCCGGGTTTGTTTATGTGTTTGTTCTTGCACATGGAATAAGAAAGATAACTTTCTAATCCCCATGTAATTCTAGGGTTGTATTAAAATATCTTTGTGTTGTATTTCACTGTTTCAGTTAAAAGCTCATGTTTTATTACTGCTTTGTTAGTGTTACAAATGTGTAATTTCAAAACCGAAGTTACGTGGTTTTCAATGGTATATCTAATTAATTCCGTATTGTTGATGTTGTTTTTTCTAATTCAAAGATGACTTGTAAACAACAACACACATACACACACACACATTTTTAAAATAAATAAAAATAAAATTAAAGAGCAAAAAGATATTGTCAGTTTGTTTATGATATTATTAAATAAATCACTCTCAGAATGTTTTTCTTCATTGTCCTTTGTCTAACATGGTTACCATTGTTATAACAATGAGTTATAAATGAAAGTTAACTTAATTTATGAAATAAAGTTTTATAATAATCTCAAAAGAGGAAATATTTTTCAACAAGGAAATTACATAAGACCTAATATCCTGTTAAAACAACTGGAAAAATAAATGATAAATAAATTGTATGTGTATATTTTTTATAATGATTCATTTTGTGTTTGCCTGATTCACTCATTCCAAAACATCCCACCCACCCTTTCAATAGAGAAAGATCTTTGTTACCGATTTCTTTGACAACGTCAGCAAGTTTAGCCAAACGAATTTCAACATCGTCTACCTGTAAGATGTTAAATGTAATATAAAATGTTAAAAATACCTTAGAAAACAATGTTTTACAATCTTAAGTTTTTTTATATGTCAATTTAATACAAATTGAGTACTTTGAATATCCCTTAGATACAAATTTAAATATTTTAAATATTTACAATTATGGTACCTTTGAAAGTTTAATGCTGCTGTTGAGTTTCTTGTTCAAGGTCTCATTTAATTTTTCCAATGGAATCAGTCTCTTGTCTAGTAGTTGACATATGGTACCAATCTAATGAAACAGGAACCTATTGACATGTTTGTTATATTTAAATATTTATAACTTTTTCGCTTTTCTATTGCCAAAATAGCATTTAAAATAGAGTGCACACTTTTGAACGTGTAATTTATTACTAAAACGCTCGATGTTTAAAAATGAATTGGTTTACTGTAACTCTAACAAATTTCATAACTTTAAACATACAAATAATTAAATTTGATAATAAGCAAAACCAATAATGCAATTTTTATTTAATATAAAGAGTCTAGCATTATTTGTGATAAGGAAATTATTAGGTTCTGAATATTTAATTATATACTAGAAAAGCAGATGTGATGTCTTTATGCAATAAATATATCAGTATCCACTATATCGTACCAAGCCTATTGTATTGTAAGGTTTTTTTTTTATTTTTTTTTATATTGTTTTGTTGTTGTTGTTTTTTTTTTAAATTTAATTATAGAATGAATCTGTATGAAGTTTTAAAGTATAGCTAAAATATAATCAATAAATTGCAACATCCAAATATGTCAAAATTTAAGGAACAAAAGTAATGAAAACTCGAAAGAGTATTTAAACGCAAATTCAAACAATAATATTCAAGGGACATCATTCTAGATTACATTAAAAGTCATTGAAAATCAGTAATTCGCAAAGAAGAAAAAAATTACGCCATATCCGCTAACGCCACATCACACAAGTAACGTGTCGATTTAAAGAGCACCACGCATCAATCTACTATTAGCCTTCACAAAGTCGAAAAAAAAATTAATTATACTAGATTATATTAAAATAGATTTCACATAAAATTATTTAGAAAGTAAAAAATAAATTTTTTTTTTTTTTTTTTTAAATGTCACAATTGCTATCTACCAATTGCTGCTAAAAATACAAGTGTCCAAAGAAAAAAGATTTTAAGACATTGCTTTCCTAAAGTTGTTCTTAATATTACTAGCTCTCGTTTGGAATTTGTTTTAACCCGATTGCTGTTTTGTTTGGCGAGATATAGAAAAAATACTGATATTTTTTTTTTCATGAGCTCCAGTAAACCTTTTCCTATTTATTTTTCTTGTCCACATCCTTGAGACATAGTTAAAATATTTGCAAACGACCGGAGCCGTCTATCTGGTGTAATTCAGGAGCAGTTGCGGGATCAAGCGTTACATACATTTCAAACATATAAACGCAATATTTCCCATGGAATATTGCGTTAAAAATTGAAATCTTTCTCCTATGATTATGTTGTTAATGTTTAAAACTAAAAATCATTAAATTAAATTTTAATATCCTGTTTGTAATAAGATGCCTAAAAGAACAATATTATCTTTGGAGTAAATGCAACTTAATAAAATTACACCAATGAGCTTCTAATTTCAAACAAAATTTCAAAAGTAAATTCAGCATAGTTAGCTCTGTAGAAGAAATATGGAAGGAAATAAAAACAAATATAACGCTATAATGGATCAGAATGTTCCAACAAAGTAACTTCAAATGGAATTAATAAATGTTGGTTCAATTTTAAATTAAAAAAGTATTGCAAACTAAAGGAGAATCTATTTAAGAAATTTAAGGCTACCAATTTATAAAGAATACACAAAAATACTTAAAAATTAAACACTTTACACAAAAACTTAGCCGTAACCTCCTAAATAATTATATAAACAATGTGATAACTAAAGATAACAATAAAAACTTATGGTCCTTTGTCAAATAAAAAAAAATGGAGCCTTCAGGTATAGCCACACTATAAGGCTCAAATAATAAAACCTATAATGAAAATGAGACTAAAGCTAATACCCTTAACACATATTTTGCATCATCATTTTCTGCCTCAGGCGACAAGAAAATTTCAATAAATTTAAATAAAATGGAAGAAATAGGTAACATAGCTGTAGATGAGATAGGTATCACTCACTCCTTAAAAAAAAAAATTTAAAATAAACAAAGCTACTGGCCCCGGTGAAATACCTGCAAGGTTATTAAAAAATAAGCAATGAACTGTCCCCAATCCTTGTAGTTCTCTTTCAAGCCTCTCTAAACCAGAGTAAAGTACCCCAGGATCGGAAATTAGCAAATGTAACGCCACTCCATTAGAAAGATGATAAGTCTGACCCTGGTAATTACAGACCAGTATCACTTACTAGTATCACCTGTAAATTACTAGAGCACATAATATATAGCAGAATAGTTAACCACCTTGACAAATATAATGCCCACATCAACATGGCTTTAGGAAGAACAGATCATGTGAAACACAATTGATAGGTCTAATAAATGATCTATCAAAAGGCTTAGATAATAATGATCAAATAGATACAATATTCTCAAAGGCATTTGACAAAGTTCACCACCTTAGTTTACTTACTTTGGAATTTCAGGTCCCTTACATCACTGGATTTAAGATTTCCTATTGGGTAGGGAGCAAACTGTAATAATTAATGGATCTAAATCTACACCAATAAAGGTTAACTCTGGAGTTCCACAGGGAACTGCCCTAGGTCCCTTACTATTTTTAATTTATATAAATGACTTATCCAACAATATCTCAATAGGAACTAAAGTTAGGTTATTTGCTGATGATTATATAATCTATAGAACAATCAAGTCAGAACAAGGTAGCAAAATTTTACAAAAAGAATAGATGAATTAATAAAATGGGAGACTAACTGGAGTATGTTCTTTAACCCAGAAAAATGTCAACTGCTAAGTGTAACTAAGAAAAAGAAACAAATAATTTCCTAATACTTCATTCATCGAAAAAAACTAACCAAAACTAAACATGCAAAATATTCAGGAGTCATAATAAATGAGAAACTATCATGGAATCCCCATGTCAATGAAGTTATTAAAAAATCTAACAAAATCTTAGGTTTAAAAAAAAGAAAATTTTACAAATGTAACAAAGATATAAAATTAAAATTCTACCTCACCCTGGTGAGACCTATACTAGAATATGCATCTTCTGTATGGGACCCATCCACCAAAGAAAATATTGATAAGTTAGAACAAATCCAAAAAAAACTGCCAGATTCATTACTGGAGAATATTCAAAACTGACAAGAGTAACACCATTAGTTAAATCATTAAACCTTGAAACACTGGAGGATAGAAGAACCAAGAGTAAATTAGTAATTATATATAAGACAATTAATTCTTATTTAGAAATAAATTTAGAAATACAACACAAAGATAACTTAATACAACCCTCAAATAGACATGAAGATAAAAACACCTTTCTTATTCCATATGCAAGAACAGCACACATGCAAGTTTTCTTTCTTTTCGTCCGGTATTCATACGTGGAATCGGTTGCCTTAAGAAACCAGGAAAGCAAACACTTTATAATCATTTAATACTCTAGTAAAAATACAGGACTAAACACAAACCAAAGAAATACGTAGGACGCAATAATCTTCTGTACACAAGGAGCGTGTGTAACATACAAGTTAATATTTTTTATTTAATATTTTACTTATTTCACCGAGCTGTTTAAATGTTTGACCAAATTGAAGGGCGCAGTTAGGAATGGGGTCGAAAATTGAAAGAAGCCCAAGGCCCTTTAGGGAGGCCCTGAAAGGAATGGCCAAATTTTTGACTTTCAATACAACGCAATTGCAATGTATGCAGGGCCCCCGAAATAGGCTAGTGCCACTGCTTAATTGACTTAGCTGTGTGAATGTTCCACATAAAGAACAGAGCTGTGTGAAATCTTGATCTAAATACCTGAGTAGTGAATATGGATGAAATTTTGAATGGGACTGTAGTGAGAAATCAGGTTAACTGTAACACAATCTACAGAAAAAAGTAAGAATGCGGGTAAAAAAATAAAAGCATTAAAGCAATTAACCTGATGCATTTTTTTTTATTATTAATGTTTTTTTTTTAAAGTCATTACAAGATAAACCAGTTTACAAATAAAAAATTCATAATTTTCATTTCAATAAAACCAATAAGAAATACAAAAAAAAGTTTAACACTGTGTGTAAACTCCAAACTTGTAGAATTATGGCAAAGCATAGACTATAACGATAAATCAAGGACATAAATAGTAAGGAAGCATGATACATTATCGTGTATAAAATAATTTTAAAAACGCTAAGTCTAGAAACATTGACTTTCAGAAAACAAAAAAAGTAAAGGATTACTCCATGATATTGGAAATCAAAATTAACAAAATGATTTTTCGATTCCTTAAACCATATTGTTATCTCTGTAATAACAAAATGATTTTTAAAAAATTCTACTTACACAGTCGTCAATTTTCTTCTTATTGACACTACAAACATGTTCAAACGGATCTTTGTACTGAGATGACAAGAGATTAAGGGAGATTTCCAGTTGATTTAATTTATCAGACACTTCATTATAATGTTGATCTGTACTCTCGACTCTCTTTGACAAATCTTGTGTAGACGTAATGACGTCATTGCTACAAGATCTAAGGGAGCTAATCTGTGTATTGAATTCGTTCATTGAGGCATTGACAGACTTGTTTTCCTCTTCTAGCCTAGTAACCCTCGATTCAATGTTAACAGAAAAATGTTTATTCAAGTTATCAACAGTTGTGGATGATTCTAGGCTTGTCTTCTCAACTTCTATTAGTCTCTCTTTTAACTTTTTCTGAGATTTTAAATTTGCATTTGTCCATATTTCAATTTCTTTATTGAACTTTTCTTGTTGTGTTGAGATATTTATTAATGTTTTATCAAAATGTTCTTGTTTTTCTTGAAGTTGCTCCATTGTCCGTTTGAGTGAGAGTAGAGTTTCTTCAACTGTGGTTACTCCCATAGTCATACTTTGAGAAGATATACATCCTGTAGGTGTTTTGAAAACAATTATTTGTTATTTTGGACATTTGTAATTAATACACTAACAAATCAAGACGACCGACCAGGAATGACTTTTGTTTGAAAACCTAAAAATGACGTACCTAACATATGTCACGTGGACGCAGCTTTTGTGCAAGTATAGGTCTAATAAGCCATCCAATGACATACACATCTGTTTAAAGCACACTCTTGATGTTACAAGAGAGTTTCTCTTTTGATCAAGACAGATGAGCACACTTTCCAGTCATTTTCCTTAATGCATTTATTGCTTACATATTTCCTAATTTAACAAAGATTTTTTAAAATAAAAAATGTTTCATTGTAATTAATAAAAAGGAAATTAAAATAACATGTTTTAGGACTTGTAATTAGCTTATGATTTATCTATTTTTCCCCGTGCTTAACATAATTGTTTCTATATGATAATAATTGCAGAAAGAAAAAAGCTGATATCTAGGTATGTATGCACAGATGATGTGGTTTCATTACTTTCATTTTTTATTTTTCTGAGTTTTATTATTAAAATATTGCTAATAGTATAATGCAATATTAATAATATCTGAGTGTCCAGCTACTGGCTATATAAATTATCAAATTATTATAATTATTTTTACAATTACAATTGTCATTTTTGTTATTAAGGGCTCACATTAGGACTTTCAAAAATGATATTTTTATCGCAATTAAAAAAACCTTAATATCCAGATGATAGTTTTCAAAAAGAACACCCACGACGTGTGAATTGCATCAAAATATATTATATTAATTTTAGGAAGTGATGTCAATGAATACACAACAAAAATTAAAAAAAAACAGTTTTAAGAAAGCAATATTCCTTAAGACCTAATACCTGATTCATTTTCCGTTTCTTCTTTTACAAAAGTTGTTTGCTTTTTGTCTTCTTGTCTCGAGCAATCGGCTTTTGTTATCAGTGGATCGTTGTCAGATGCCGAAGAAACAGGATTGAGGTGGCTATCATTTACACTAATACCTAGATCTGAAAAAAAAAGAATTTATTATATTTAAAAATATATTGTTAATCATTTCAGAATTTTATTCAGAAACTTTTTAGGAGAACATTTTAAACCACCGATTAACAAGTATAATCTTAGAAAATTTTCATAAATATTTTTATTAATAAACATTTTATAAGTTTGCATTATTTTAGTTGATTGAATAATACATGCTTCTAATGTTCAAAATTTAATACTGGTATTACAATACTTATGTTTATAACAGATTGCTCCCTATTAGTAAAAATTAAAACAAAAATATGTATAAAAATCATTTTTTTAAATATTTATTTTTATTAAAAAATCTTATAGTATAAGATAGACAAAAACTGAGTTATTATTTGATTTTCAATGCAGCGAACACAGCTATTGGGATATCAAAATTAACATTTTATTATTTATTATTATTATGTTAAAGAATTGTATTAACAAATGGATAATCGATCATGCTCAGACGTTATAAGCGGTTATTGATCATTTTTAATTGTATAAAAAAATTAAAAAACACTCCATTTACTTCTTTAGTTCATATGTGATATTCTTGAACGGTTTACATTATAGGTTTTGTTGGTTGTCATGTTTGTTACATTAAATCAAGTCAGTGGTAGCATTCTCTTGTAATTTTTCATGTTTAAATATTATTCTCGAAAAACAAGCTCAAAGGCAATTATCACTCCAAGCTTCGTTAATCAATGTTCAATTTATATATTATTAAATAATAAAAAAAGAACAGCTTAAAGGGATCATCATTCAGAGGGCGTGCATCTCTCCCACAAACTCTCAAAAACCCAAAATGTCCCAAACACACAGTAAATGATTTAAAATAAACAAAGTCGAGAGCTTGTGTGCTGGTATGTTTGATAAAAACATTGACAGTTCCCAAATTGTGTGGTGGTTTGTTTGATAAATACACTGACAGTTCACAATTTGTGTTGTGGAATGTTTGATAAATCCAATGACAGTTCCCAAATTGTGTGGTGGTATGTTTGATAAATATCTTATCTTATCTTATCTTATATGTTACAGACGCTCCTTCTGTACAGAAGATTACTGCGTCCTACGAATTTCTATGGTTTGTGTTTAGTCCTGTATTCTTACTAGAGTTTTAAAAGATGATAAAGTGGTGGCTTTCCTGGTTTCTTCAGGCAACCCATTCCATGCCCGAATACCGGACGGAAAGAAAGAAAACTTGTATGTGTTTGTTCTTGCATATGGAATAAGAAAGGTGTTTTTGTCTTTATGTCTATTTGAGGGTTGTATTAGGTTTTCTTTGTGTTGTATTTCTAAATTAGAATTAATTGCCTTATGTATAATTACTAATTTACTCTTGGTTCTTCTATCCTCTAGTGTTTCAAGGTTTAATGATTTAACTAATGGTGTTACTCTTGTCAGTTTTGAATATTCTCCAGTAATGAATCTGGCAGCTCTTTTTTGTATTTGTTCTAACTTATCAATATTTTCTTTGGTGGATGGGTCCCATACTGAAGATGCATATTCTAGTATAGGTCTCACCAGGGTGAGATAGCATTTTAGTTTTATATCTTTGTTACATTTGTAAAAGTTTCTTTTCATAAAGCCTAAGGTTTTGTTTGATTTTTTAATAACTTCATTGACATGGGGATTCCAAGATAGTTTCTCATTTATTATGACTCCTAAGTATTCCTAAATACACTGACAGTTTACAACTTGTATGATGGAATATTTGATAAATACATTGACAGTTCCCAAATTGAGTGGTGGAATGTTTAATAAATACATTGACAGTTCAAATCTTGTATAAAATACTTGAAATTTCAGCAAACTTCGCCATGAAGAAGTTTATAACATCCTGGATTCTTTTGTTCATCTCAGCATACGTTATGTGATTGACATTCCCTTCATTGGACCAGATTTTAGCTTCACTTATAATCTGAATATTGAATACATGATCAAAATTAAATAAATGCTTTATTGATAGTTTAACATGTAGACGAAAACACAAAACATTTATCAACACACGACTTTAAATATTTTGATTGAGATTTTCATTTGTTTTTCAATTTGCTTTTATTTTCTTGTCTGAAATAAAAGTGAATCGTGAAAAAATAAAAGGATCACCTGATTGGTAGCGTGCTCTAATGATTCTATCACATTTTGCCGCTCTTCTGTTAGTATCTGAAGTTGTTGTTTGATCAAAGTGATAAATCTTGGACTATGTTGTGCCATCCTGGACATTCCGGGGGACCTGTAACTGGTCATCGAGCCAACATTCGGGTTATTATATTGTTTATATAAAAAACACACTCTGGCATGACCTCTCATACAAACATAAAACTATTTGAACCGGTGAATCGGTGAATCAGCTTTAGCCTTACTTACTGGAATTATCTTATATTATTTGTTACGGACGCTATTTTTAAAGAGAAGATTATTGCTTCTTATGCAAGATATATGTCTAGTTTTTTCATTTATTGTGTGGGCACCTGTAACGGCTTATGATAAAAAATATCTTTTTAGTTATGATAGTGACATTAGGGCCTACGTATTCTTGCATGTGCACATTCACATATCACACTATAAAAAGCCGTTTAGGCTTATAAACCTACACTTTATATCGTAAACGGATTTGGCCGTGTTGCCAAAAACAGGACTTATATTCTATACTAAGTTTAAACGAGTATTTTTAAAGAGATTTTTGTTGTATTATTCAATTGAAATAGCTCCATGCGTTACTAAAACGTGTATTAACTGATGCATTGATGTTGTTGGTTAAATTAATTTTTTAACTGAAAATGAAACTGAAATTAAATGGCTTACATTTACAGCACTCATTTTAAAACTTAAATATTATACTTTTAACCTTATAAATGAATGTAAAGTCAATTTAAAGTAAATGTCTCCTTATAATAAAATATTCAATTAATATTCATATAAACGACCGAATGTAACTAACAACAAAGACATACCTTCAAAAATGTTTATTAACCTTATTTCCCCCACAATCGACACGTAATATCGGAAATTACCGATTGAGACCTTCTTGTTGGGAAATTCCAATTTTGTAAAATATCGTCTCATATTTTATTAATTTTACTTTCATTTTCAGATCATTTATTTTAATTAAAGGGATTGATATATTTTAAAGGAAGCCTTGGATTATTTGGAAAAATTTAAATTTTATCTAACACTTCATCTCCAGATTAAATAAGAAACTTTTACTGGTCATTAAAATTACGAGGATCTGAAAATTTTTGCGGAAACAACACGCAATATTTTCAAAAGGCGCCTTTTAATATTTGGGAGTACAAAAGCCACAATGGATAGTTAGATAAAAATACACATCTAAAAACCAAAAACTCTGTTTCTCTCAGAACTCTAAACTCAAACATGTTATCAAGTATCCAAAAATCACGAATCAGCTGTAATTTCAACTCATTTGAAGTGTCCTCAAACACTTTCCAATAACCAACTTAAGAAAAGAATAATTGTCAGTGACAATCAAATTAGGAAAGGTTACCTCAGTTGTTTCTGGCATAGATTGGAAATGCCGGTTTTTGTATCTCGTATTTCTGATGTGACCTTTTCCTCTATCACATGGTATCGCAGAGGGTGATGTGACCTTTCTCGCTATCACGTGATATCGCGGAGGTGGATGTGACCTTTCCTGCTACCCCGTTGTATCGCGGAGGTTGATGTGACCTTTCCTGCTATCACGTGATATCGCGGAGGTGGATGTGACCTTTCTCGCTATCACGTGGTATCGCTGAGGTTGATGGGACCTTTCCCGCTATCACGTGGTATTTACCAATGAGTTGATAGTCTACTTGTTCATGTCTTTTGGACCCTGTGCTACTTGTATAGTTGTCCCATAACAAAAGACTAATTTATCTAGAATGTGTCAATCACACCATATAATCTAAACAGGGGGAGGGGTGGTTCTGGCTATAATTATCTCCTTCGTCACGCCTGAGAGCACACGGAATTTAGCCCGAGACTTGGGCGTCCCATAAGATTTTCGTCACAGGGGGGGGGGGCATCTGTTCTATTTCTGAACCACAAATGTTACACTTGCCAAATTCGAGTAAAATTTACTAAAATCAATAGGTCGACAAAATGACATCACAAGACATAATGATTAATACTAAGTGATAATTTGTATATTTTATATATATCCAAATACTCTAAAACGTATTACTAAAGCGTATCAATATAGCTGTATGATATATTACTAAATAATCTTGCTGCAAATCAATTAAATAGCATACGCTTTTCGAGAAAAACGGAAAAATAATTAAACTTTTATGTTTGGATATGTCGTAATGTGTGTCAACAGTAAAATGTCATTCAATACAATCAAGAAATTTCACCTATATGAGAACTTTTAAAAACGTCACAAGATATTTCATTTTATTTCACAGAATGTATAATTTTATTAAAATAAATTAGCGGTGTAAATGTTTTTATAAGACTACTAATTGACAACGTACATCCTCATTTAACGTATCTCTCAATTGTGTTGTAAAATGATTTCACATTTTTATGACGCTATTATATGTGTTTGTTAATTATCTATCCAGAAAATCGTTATGAAGCTTTTGAACTATCAAGTTTCTTTAAATCTGGTTTATAGCTAGTGTATGGGGTTCAAATATGTTCAAACATATGGTGATTATTGGTAATGGTAGTTACTTTTCGATGTTTTTTATCATATGAACTTCTTAATTAGCACCTTCGTTGAGTGAGCCGTTGTAGAAACACAACACATTCGTAAATGCTTTTTTCATAAACAGACTGCACCTGGTAAAGTTAGGAGTAGCCTAAAAGGACTAAAATACGTAAATAAAAAAATAATAAACACACGAACACATTTTGAGTAGGGCTGTTATCGATTAAATTTAATTTAATCGTTAACTTTTGAAAAATTACCGATTAATTAATCGATAATTTTGTTAAGCTAAAAATAAAGATGAATGACGTCATTAAACTGAAATTTTCAAAGGAAGTAATAAAAACAAGTAATAGTTAACTCTGTTCAGTTATTTTTAAAACAGTCAGCACTGAAAACAAGTTTAATAACGTATTAAAGTTGAGACACTTAAATGAAAGTTTCAAATTAATTTTATAAATATAAAAGTAATACAGCTGTATAGAAATTCTTTGATGAATAATAAAAACATAAAGATCAATTTTTTAAAAAATCCCAAGTGGTTCGAAAGCTATGATTGTTTTTCTAAGACCTCATAATCTCTTTTTCTCTATTTTGTTTTCCTTCATATTTTGTGCCCTTTTATTCCTTTTTTAAAAATCTCCATAACCTAAGTATTAAATTTAATTAAATTTAAAACACGTACTATTGTAATGGATATATTTAAAAATAATTTAAATTTTTTTATTGTTAAATAGTTAAAAACAATGTTTTTTATATTATTGTTCTTATAAAACAGGTTATTTTAAAGTCTACTCTTTCTGCATTCCCTTAACGTAGAAGTTTATATGTAAAAAAATAATTATAGGCCTAATATAAAAACTATTATTAATTATTTATTAATAAATCACATTTTTAAAAAAAAACAACAATTTTTTTTTCTATTTTTAATCACTATTTTATCGATTAAAATAATTTTAATCGATAAAATATTTTACCGATTAATCGAGAAATTAATCGGTAATTTCCGCAGCCCTAATTTTGAGATAATCAAGTTCAATGAATGTGCTGTTTATTTAATGGTGGCATTTAAATTTTTTAGGCAGTGAAATAAAAAAACAAAACAATCATGACCTAGTTACTTTGTTTTTGTTTTCAAGTATATTTAGTAGAGTGGTCTAAAACAGATATTATAGGTTCAATATTTAGATTTAATGTGACAAAAATGTACAACTGTTACCTGTTATTTATGTAACAATATAAATTTTACTTCAAATTATAAAAATATATATATATTATAACTAGTTACATGAAACTTGTTGTAAATGTCGTTGTATAATTTCAGTACGCATTTTTGATGGCTTGTAATTATAATAAAATGACTGAATGAGTTGGTTTGCATTAATGTTGCAGCTATGTTGAGAAGATTCTTTGACACAGGCTAGGACATGCCCTATGTTTCCTTATTTGTCTTTTGTATTACAAAGATGATTTTCAATAATGAAATATAAATTTGTTTAAGATTTTTTTAAAACCTCTCTTAGAATATTTGTATAAAATGTAGCTATTTTGAGACAATTGAGTTATAATTGAAAATTATTGCTAATTTTCGAATAAGTTTGCTTCAGTAATGAAATCAGTCTCATTTGAGCAATTGGACATATCTAATAATAAATATTTATTTTATTGTAAATAAATTCAAATGTAATGTTACATATAAATTACTTTTTGATTTTCTTGGAATCTTAGACTGCATATAATGTTTTAAAAATATTAATCGATATCTCAAATATCGTCATCATTTTATCATATAGCATGCGAATTCAATCGATAAATTTTGTGCTACCTCCTCAGAAATAACTCCTTGCACGTATAACTTTTCTCCTGCTACCATTTTTAAGCAACACGCTACTGATGTGTTCGCTCTAACAAAGCCAATGTTCTCTTGTTTTTCATATCCATTTTGATTTTTTTCAATCCGATGCCATATGACAGAAAAGTGTCCTCTAATAGCCTCTGATATGTTCAAGCTGATTAAATAAAAGCCTTTCAGTGGGGTGGTAAATATTCCAGTCGATGGGTCAAAGTGGTGTCCGTAGTTTATTTCACAAGAAGTCCATGGTTTGACAATATTCCAATTCATAGTGACCTCAGATATTTTGAAATTAAAGCAGGCATTAAATCCAACATTGAAAGGTGTGCACTTTAAATCTGAGAAGGAAATAAAGAAGATGTTACATATTCCTTACAAAGAACAAAGCTACACTTAAAAGTATTTAATAAAAGTAAATATAATTTTTAGATGCAATTATTTGTCTTAAAAGTTTCATTAACACTGTCAATTTGTGAAATTTTCATATACAATTTAATTTTCTTCATGCCCACTTATTATCCGATCTATTACAGACGGTTATTCTTTACAAAAGATTTTTGCGTCCTAACTTATCTAATTTTTGTATCTAGTCTTGCCTTTTTATTAGAATTTTAATTTTTGATAATCTTTTGGTTTTTCTTATTAGATCAGGCGACCTATTCCAATTCCAAAATTAAGACAGGAAGATCGACATTAGGTATGTTTTTGTTCTTCCATACAGAATAATAATAAAAAAGTTTTTATAAGTATATCTATCTGAGTGTTGTATTAGATCATTGTGTCCTGTATTTCCAAATTAGCATTAATTAACTTTTCTATTATAACCAGTGTTTTTATCTAGCATAACTTTCCTGTTAAAGCGTTTCGATACCTTTTTTCATCGACTATTTGGTTTTAATGTTTTAAGGTTGTATTAAATATACGTTCCGGTTTTTTTTTTTATAGACAAAAAGCACTGATTATAATTACAAAATGTATTGCAATCATTTCTATGTTTAAACAAATTTACATTTATTTTTTATTAGTGATTCTTATCGAGGCTGGTGGTGTATCTTAGAAATATTTCCATGATTTTTGCGGTTTTTCTATTACAAAGATGATTTCTTTTCGAAACAATGTGCCAGTTTGTTTAGAAATATTCTTTTGTATAAATACCCTCAGAATGTCTGTGTCTCATTTTTGGAACATATTCATCGTTTTGAGACCACTTAGTTATAAACGAAAGCTGATGTTCGATCAATTTTTTTTTCTACAATGACAAATTCCAGGTTAATAATACTTTTTAAAAATTTTTCTATATGCCATAAAAAGCCACCACACACTAAACACATGGACTAAATAATGATAAACATCTATTTGTAATTTTATTGAGTGTATGTGTGGGTGGCTGTAAGTAAGTATTCTAACAATCTCCCTCCATCTAACAAGTGTAGAACATTAAAATATATTCCCAAAATATTTTATTACCTATTTCTTTTACTACGTCAGCCAGTTTAGTTATTCGAGTTTCAACATCATCTACCTGTAAGATGTTAATTGAGATTTTTTTAAAAAAAATGTTTAAGAACTTTACCAAAAAAATATTTCTTATTAAAAGATATATGTTTATAATTTGGGAATCTATTTAATGTTACATGTTATATAATTAACTTTGATAGATTCTTGCTACTCTTGATTTTCTTGTTCAAGTCTTCATTTTAGTTATCCAAGTGATTCCATCTCTATGATAATAATCGACGTATTTTAGAAAACTTTTAAAATATGAACTAATTGGCATGGTGATTTTCTTTAAATTTCATGAAGCTACTAAACTATTTGATGTTCGTCCATCGTAATCGACGATGACAATTGTGATTATAATTTTTATAATAAACGCAGCCACGTGTGTCTTCTGATGGCTTATTTGTACTTGAACGGTGCGTCCGCATGTTGAACAGGAGATGGTTTATTAGCCCATTTGTACACAATGTCGCATGTCTAACAGGAGATGGTTTATTAGCCCTATTTGTACACAATATCTCATGTCGAAAATAAGATGGTTTATTAGCTCTTTTTGCACACAAACGGTGCGCCCGCATGTCGAACAAGAGATGGTTTATTAGCCCTATTTGTACACAATGGTTTATTAGCCCTATTTGTACACAATGGTTTATTAGCCCTATTTGTGCACAATGTCGCATGTCGAACAGGAGAAGGTTTATTAGCCCTATTCGTACACACTGGTTTATTAGCCCCATTTGTACACAATGTCGCATGTCAAACAGGAGATCGTTTATTAGCTCTATTTGTACACAATGGTTTATTAGCCCTATTTGTACACAATGTCGCATGTCTAACATGAGATGGTTTATTAGCCCCATTTGTACACAATGTCGCATGTCTAACAGGAGATGGTTTATTAGCTCTATTTGTACACAATGTCGCATATCTAACATGAGATGGTTTATTAGCTCTATTTGTACACAATGTCGCATGTCTAACAGGAGATGGTTTATTAGCTCTATTTGTACACAATGTCGCATATCTAACATGAGATGGTTTATTAGCCCTATTTGTACACAATGTCGCATGTCTAACAGGAGATGGTTTATTAGCCCTATTTGTACACAATTGTTTATTTTCCCTATTTGTACACAATGTCGCATGTCTAACAGGAGATGGTTTATTAGCCCTATTTGTACACAATGTCGCATGTCTAACAGGAGATGGTTTATTAGCCCTATTTGTACACAATGTCGCATGTCTAACATAAGATGGTTTATTAGCCCTATTTGTACACAATTGTTTATTTTCCCTATTTGTATACTATGACGCATGTCAAACAGGAGATGGTTTATTAGCCCTATTTGTACACAATGGTTTATTAGCCCTTTTTGTACACAATGTCGCATGTCTAGCATGAGATGGCTGTTTAGCCTTCAGAAGAGTTATGAGCACGATCCTTCCTTGTTTGACACTAGAACTTTGCAGCCTGTTGTGTGTGTTCCTCGCAGACTATCTGGCCGTTCTGTATCATAGTTCACCTGTGGACTCGGTCAGTGGCTGTTATCTCGCGTACCCATTGCCGACCAATGAACGCTGAAGTGAATAAGCGTCCCAATACCCGTGAAAATGTTGCTTCAATGTACATTCCTATGGTGGTCGAACTGCCGCACTTCTGTGTTCATATTTCGACTCGAGAACAATTGATGAAATTAAACGTTTTCGTTTATAACTCTGGAATAAATTTCACATGAAAGCGCTTCAAAAGAAATAAATATCGAATAGGAATAAAACACGTTTCCTAAAAAAATCCTTTAAAATTTGATATGCCTATACTTTACTTTGAACAAGAATAAAAACTAATCTAACTCAAAAATGTTTTTGTTAAATGAATTATACATCTTGGGAAATTAGACTACTACACCTGGTTTTATAAAGGACAGTGGACGATAGAAATGACGTTGGCTTTAGTTTTCAATTACGCCGTCATCATTATCTAACCACCAACCCCAATCCTTTTTTAACTTATATCTCCATCATTAAAAATAATATATAACTCTTAATAGAATAATGAATGCAGAAGGCTGAGTCCACTGACTAGGGACAAGTTTCGGAATGTTTGGTTAGCTACAGACGTTGTAAACTATGAACTAGAAATAACCCGCAATTTTTCTATAAGATTAGTAAAACTTCGATTAACAAGTCCTAAACATTTTTTTAAAAATCAACAAAAACAAAAAACTTTTCAGCATCCTCTGATAATTGTTTTTACTACACTGTAATATAAAATTATTTCAATGTCATATTTTTCGCATCGCTATATTCATTGTATCTAAATTAGCATTCTAATTTTTTTTAAAAACTACGAGTATACCGAATACAAATTATTGGATTTGGCCTGACTGAAGTGGTGCATAACATTTTCACGTAAAATGTTCCATATAGTTGACTTTAGTTTTGTTGGGGGTCCAGTCAAGGAAGGACTTCTGAACCTGTTCCCACATTTTAGCAAGTCCTTGCTGGTGCTGTAAAAAAGAGACCCTTTCTTGACATCTCCCCCTTCTCTTTCCCAGATGAGATTTCTCTCCTCGCTTCCTCCTGTTCTTCCTCCACATACGTGGGAACGGAAAGCGCGTTCGTTGTGCGGGGAAATGTTCGGTCTGTGAGTGCGGATTTTCGAAGCGGTGGTCGTTCGTTGTACGGATCGTTCTTTACACAATAAGTTCATTAAGCGGGTTACCACTGTATGTGTGTCTATGTGCATGTATATATATATGTTTAATGAAGCGCAGTAAATCTAGTCCCTGTCTGAGGTACCGCAGTATACAAGTTATACAATTCTTATTATCATCGTTTAGAGCAAATCATTTATACAATACCTTTGAAATATATGCGATGCTAGATTGAATCTTCTTGTTTAGGGAATCTTTTAACATGTCCAATGGGGCAACTCTCTTGGTAAACATCTGACAAACCATGGCAATCTGTAAAACAATTTATAATAAAACAAATTTCATGTCTTAGATAGGAATAACCACAGATTCATTTCAAGGATGGAGTTATCCTCTTAAATACATTGATAGAACCTGCACTACCTGAACAATTTTCTGAACAATTCCATGTCTTAGCCGCCTATATATAAACCTAAGCGATTGCGTTGTCTTTAGCTGAATGTTGTTCTATAAATTTAGGAAAATCACTTGAGTTTGCTTAGTTATGTCTATAAATAAACACTTAAAGAATTATTGTAAATGTCATCTACTACTAACAGCTCAAACTTAAGTTAAGTATAATTGTTAAATATATAATTTGTTTAGAATAACATCCCAAAAGTTAGTTGTTGTTTTTTTTTTATTCTCTAGCCTTTTAAAAAAAATAATTTTCCTTTTCTGAAAACTTCTCTCAATCGCCGACTATCAATACATTCTTCCCTGTTCCGCTAAGTCATATGCAAGGTTGTTGCCTGCCTTACCAGCCTATGTCATTAGAAGGACGCACCGACAACTATGACAAATTAGTGTTACCTCGAAAGGGCTCTGGGAAATCTTTTAAAAAAATAAAAAATCAATTAATACCGTACAGGATTATATAAATCTACCGTACCGTATCGTCAAATTGAACCTTGCTGTGTATGCTCAAAGCTTCCAGATCGTTTTTATTCTGAAATGACGTGTCCTTGATCGATTTCTCCAGCTGATCCATTTTATCTGATATTTCTTCAAACTGTTGGCTTGTACTCTCAACTCTCTTCGTTAAATCTTGCACTGACTTAAATGTGTCGTTGCTTCTATTCTTTACATCGTCCATCTCTTTGCTGACTTCTGTAATTGACCCTTTGACGTTGTCATTGAACTCTTCTAGTCTTGTTACCTTTCCGTCAAAACCTTTTATAGTTTCCGACAAATGACCAACAGTCGTGAAAACACTTTCAACTTTTTCTTTAAGTTTTGTTATCTGTGTTTGTATTTCCTTGCTTTTAAACTGTTTTAGCGTGTCCACTTTTTTGTTAACACCATCTTGTAAAGTTGACAATTTTTGTACTCTCTTGTCAATATTTTCTTGTTTTTCATGAGCTTTCTCCATGTTTCTCTTCAACGAGGACACCGCCTCTTCTAATACCGATAATCTCGCTGTCACACTTTTAGTAAGTTTTTCTTCAATGTCTGCACCTAGAAATAATATTTTATAATTAATTTATTTTAAACTTCCAAATAGGAATTTTGGATGAATGGCAATCTCAAGAAAATAAAAATAAATCAAATCTTGATACTTAAAGAAATTCTTTATTGGTTATAAGTGTTAATTATCAAATTTGATCCATTAATGTGAACAATTTTGTAGTAGATCTGGCTTAAGAAATTTGTTTACAATTTTGAACGCATATAAATCTCATAACCATTTGGGTAAAATATGAAGAAAAAAAAATTATCCCTTTCTTACACTTAGTTTGCAATAATTCCTCTTGGTTAAAAGTCGTGCCTAACTGTGAGGCATCAACTTTTTGACACTCTTGGAAATTTGTTAACGTTGAAGAATATTGAAAGGGTGCTGATGGTCTTACGTCATTCACTGTCACGTTCCCCGGCGGACCTAAAATTTAAGGCACATTAATTTGATGTTAAAGTAAAATAAAAATCTAAAATTATACCACTTAAAACACAACCTAAACGTATTTGATTAAATTGAAATTTTGATATATATATATCATTTAAGTAGCTTTTTGCCTGTCGACATTGTTACCTGAAAACTCCACGGCCTTTGATATGAAAAATGTCGTTGCATGTTGGATTCTGTTAGATATAACCTCAAATGTTTGCTGAGTCACATTGCCTCCAGTCAACCAATCATCCACCTCCTTTTCAATCTGACAAATATTTAGACACATTTATTTTAAATTTCTTACGTTAGTGCATTACAGCAAATCAAAGATTAAAGACAAAAGATGTAGACCTAAATGTAATTTACAATCAGAAATCAACTTCTAATAAGTTGTTTATTTTACATTATGATTTTATTCCAGAGACTTTACTGTTAATAAAAAAGCGAGGAGTTTTTTATTTTTTATTTCTATAATACACAAAACTCCTCCATCTAATCAGTGCGATCTAATTCTAATAGTTTGTGAAGAGACATGACATTTTTTATTTCTATAATACACAAAACTCCTCCATCTAATCAATACGATCTAATAGTTTGTGAAGAGACATGACATTTTCTTTTTTTTTTATTTTCAGCCCTGATTAAAGACTCTTTATTATACACACATTTTTTACAATTTAATTCAAAAGAATTTATACTTGTAATGGGAACAAAAAAAAGTTGCAACTTTTCTATAATTGGTTACAAGTACAGGACGTTCTGCAATTACTATAGCAAATAGCTATATATATATTTTATAATTATTACCTTTTTAAAGTTTTTGAAAAAAAAAGTAAAGCTATTTTTATTTTTATTTTATAAAGCTAAGCAAACACAAACAGTCAATAAAAACCATCTGTAAATTTCGTATAACTATATACAAGCGTTGAAGAAGCAGATGTAAAAACTAATGACTTTGAGTATAGTTTTAAAAGATAACTGCTGTTTTTTTTTTTCATTTGGTTGGGGAGCTCGAAAGACAATAAAATGTGAGAAAGCAAAGATTCATATTCCATCATACAACCACATCGTTAGCCTAAAACACTCATAAAAGTTTTTTTAACGTGTAATACAGACTTTTGAAACAAATAATTTTTCCAATTTTAAATATGAGCGAATATCTAGAAAAAGTGTTGACAATGGAAATGATAAGCATGTATTTATTTAATATTTTTGTCTTGCTATCTTCTCTAAGCCTTGTTAATGCGTAAAATATACAATTGGAAAATCGTGAAAGCATTTAGTTTGAGATTATGTTAATTCTGCTTGACAACTAAAAGTATACATTTCGCAATGCAATTATATAACAGCATGCATAAAGGAAAATATTTAGACAGGCATAATTTCTGTTGAAATTGTTTGCACTTAGAATCTAAGTTAGATCTTTACATTTTTATGTAAATATTACATACATTGTTTATTTACGGGCGATTGGGTGATTCATGTTGAAATGGAAATAATTATTGTAAATTACCAAATGTATTTTTACAGGAAAATTAATTATACATTTCTACATGGTGAGTTTAAAAATGAGCATTTTTAAACCCTAAAATAATTCTTCAAACAGTAAAAATCCGTTAAAAACTATTCACGTAATTTTAAACAATTTGCTATTATATGAAGTTAAATAGTTATAAATGTGACATGTCATTTCTATCAGGCATACGGTCAAGGCAGGGACGGATTAAGACTGCGCGAGGCCCCGGGCTGCAATCAAACGGGGGCGCTATCCAGCCAGCGTCCCTTAAAATGATTGTTAACAACTAATATAAGACTGTAACTAAATATTAATAATAAAAAAACGAACACGAAGAAGTAACTGTTTTGAGTGTTCGCCGGTATGTTACAATTGAGTGTGAAAAACAAAAACTTTTAATTCTCCTGATGGGAATAGAACCCGGTACCGTGTGCATCACAAACCATTACTCTCTCCACAGGGCCATTGGAGCTTGTCGCAGTAGAATAATTTTAAAAAATATAAACAATAATATAAACTATGTTCTCTAAGGAAGGCAATTAAATCCAATTGTAGGGATTATATTTATTAATTTACTTTATTTATTATATTTCCAAGGGTTCGCGCAAACATTAGTACTCTTGTATTAGAAAATATATAAAAACTTTTGGGGCCCCCAAACCGTTGGGGTTCCCTGGCTTTCCCCGTTCAGCCCCCCCCCCCTTAATCCGCCATAGAGTTAAGGCAACGTTTCAATTTTTTACCAGGAGTTTCAAATGATAAAATAATTATACAATTACCTTGTTGATGAAATTCTCTGTAGCCATGCTAAAAGTGTCCCTCTACCCTGGGAGCAACCAATAATAAAATAATTCTATAAATACCCGGTTGATGAAATTCTCTGTCGCCACGCTAATTGTGTCCCTCTTCCCTTGGAGCAACCAATTATAAAATAATTCTATAAATACCCTGTTGATGAAATTCTCTGTCGCCACGCAAATTGTGTCCCTCTTCCCTTGGAGCAACCAATAATAAAATAATTCTACAAATACCCTGTTGATGAAATTCTCTGTCGCCACGCTAATTGTGTCCCTCTTCCCTTGGAGCAACCAATAATAAAATAATTCTACAAATACCCCGTTGATGAAATTCTCTGTAGCCACGCTAATTGTGTCCCTCTTCCCTTGGAGCAACCAATAATAAAATAATTCTATAAATACCCGGTTGATGAAATTCTCTGTAGCCACGCTAATTGTGTCCCTCTTCCCTTGGAGCAACTCAAGCTGTTGTCTTATGGAACTTTCAAAAATCTGGCAAGGTTCTACACAGTAGGCCATTTGTGTAAATCTACAATAAATCTAATTAGTAAGTTAAAAGAACATTTCCTGATTAAACACGTGCACTGATACACATTATCAGGGGGGCGTGCGCACGAAAGAACCCATACACACACACACACTCCCAATGGTACTTTTTAAGACCCGTTGGGTCACTCCATTTTAAACACAGCGGATGTCAAAACTTCAGCAGGTGTCTCTACTAGTAAACAATCGGATCTCAATTGCATTTTAATACAGTTACAAGATATTCGTTTTTAATAATATCTAATAATAATGAAAATTAGAAACTTGTGTTATTATAAATGGTTAGATAAATTTCTTGATATATGTTATTGCTGACCTACATTTATGTGTAATTATTTTCTCCTTTAAAGATGTTTTAGATATATTTTTTTTTAGAAACTGGGTCTCTATGTTTACTATGAAGATTGATAGCACAACGAGTTATAATAATTGTTATAGTTTCGTGATTTAACTGTAACAAGTAGTGACAAACACACACAGACTTATTCCAATAGGCAGACTATGTTCATTATTTTCGAGTTATTGTTTTATACGTACTCACATTTACCGAACAGACTTTATCACATTTTAGTAATTCTTTTTTTTTTAATTGCTAAAATAAAAATTAAAAGCCGGACATTATTTTTAAAAAACAACATTAACATATGATATCAGATTAATTTCCCTTATGATGACTGGTTGATTAATAAAAAGCTGTATAAAATAAATAACAGAAACTATATTTTATTAAAAGGCTTTTGTTAACAATAACAACAAAAAATCCCTATTGTACAATATAAAAATATATTTACCGTCCAAAATTTGACTTTACAAAATACACAGTACACAAGACTGAGATAAGACAAGGATGCAAAATGGACACGTAAAATTGGAAATTCCCATAGCTAATATTAGTAACTTTCATTTTCATTCTCTAAAACGGTAATTTTTTGAAAATGAAAGACAGTCCATTAATTTTCATCAATACATTTAGCCTATAAAACGTTTTTGAATAACATCTATAAAATATCAGCCCATCTTTGCACGTCATTTCAGAATTATATTGTTAAGGAAAATAAACAGTCAAAATAATGATGTTTTAATTAAGAAGCTTTATTTACTCACGGATCTGAACGAAACATTTCAAAAGTCGGTCTCACAAAAAATGACATATTTTATTGTCTTCGCGTACAAATTAAAAAAAAATAATAATAAACTAAAACTTTTAAAGAAATTAGCAAATCCTGAAGATCATAATAGAGTAAATTAAATGTAATTTGAGTTCACTTATGTTCTGATACGATATATATTTTTTTAAAATTTGAATTGGCAATAAATAGGTTAAATTTTCAGATTTTATAGACATCTGGAAGAGAGGAAATGTGATGATGCTACATTTAGTTACAAAGGAGAAATGGTAACTGGTAATGTTAATAATTTTAAAAACTCAAACTATTGTAAACTTATTTTAAAATGTTAATGCAACTTTTTAAACAAATATTTGAGTGTGGTCGACTTAATATGACTTTTTAGTAACTATGATTCCATCGGAAACTGATGACATAATTTGATTGTTTAACTAAAACGAAGAGATCAAATAAAAGACAACAAAAGACATTATGATGTTATAAACATTTATTTTTAAAAAATATGATTTAAGAAAATAAATTATTTCTTAACCTCGTTACAAACCAATTACATTTTCCGTTTCGAGTTAAATTGGGAAAAAATCAAACTTCAAAATAGACGAGGTAATCATGAGTGGCAACGCTATAATGTCATGAAATACACATAAAGATCATTGGTCAAATGAGAAATTTTTCAACTATCATAAGATTTTTTTTATTTATGTAAAGAAATTTATTATTTTGTTGAAATAACTAAGAGTTGTGAAGGTCTTTCGACAGCAAAATAGAAACCTATGCATCCTTATTCAGCGCAAAACTCAAATTTATAGCCAAATGATTTTTACGGTGTTATCTTTCATTAAAATAACAAATGCCTCATTTTACGGCTTATTTCTCATCATTATACCAAATAACTCATGTAGTCTCATTAAAAACCTACGAGATGTCACACTAACAAAATATTATTTAAACAAAAATTTCTCATGGCAGTGTACAACGAACTAAAACTACACCAGCACTACTATTAAAAGTGGGAACATTTGCCCAGTAAATATAGATAAAGCTATTGTCTTGAAAACAATCCCTAGATCCCACGACACAACCCAACATGTCATCAGCTTACATTTGATGGCAGAATACAGACAGCACATTTGGCAGTGCAGACTAAAGGTAATAAATGACAAACACCTGTATATGTCTACAGAAAATATAATAGATATTCTATTTAGAGCAAAAAAAATAAAAAATTAATAGGTTAAATATTTAATAAAACTAAACTAAGCTAAACAACAATATTGTAAGGGGCATGTCTCTCACTTCACAATATATTTCTAAGTTCCTAACCCTTTAAAAATGTACTTGGTTGTTGTCTTTAACACTTTTTAATTCAAACATCAAAATTTTGAAAACATAAAAAAAGAACTATATCAGATTCATAAGGTTAATTTAATGTCACAAATATATAGGTTTTAAGCATTAAAAATAAACACATTTCCCTTGAGAGAAAAAATTTATATTTTAAAGTGTATTTATAGGGTCCGTTTACCATTTACAAAAAAAAATCCATCAATGAGCTATTTTCCACTGCTTTCTAGGAAAGTTGAGCTGCGTCATTTAAAGTGTCTTGTATTGTCAAAATTTGATGAATGGATTTCATCTCAAACTTTATATATCATACTGTCATTATAAAAGTCAACAGTAACTTTTGACATAGAAGTTTCTGTATTTTCTAAATTGCGAGATGATTTTTTAGATGATTTGGGGAACATTTAAAGCTATGAAAATTTTGTCACAGCAGAAAAACAAAGTTTGTTGGGATAAGAAAAAAATATTTTTTAAAAATAATTTTCAATTTTATCGATTTAAAATAAAAAAATTTCAGTTTTTATTGTGAAGGAGAGGGTTGTTTTATCCATTTCAATTTCTTTATCCAGAGCTCAAAATTATTTGTATAACATCAGAATATCTCTTTAAAGTATGCAATAAATTGAAAACGCAGCGAAGATATGTGAGTATGGAAATCGTAATTAATTATTACAATCATTATCAAATTTTTTTCATCAATCAAAGTATTTAAATGATTTTACCCTTAGGGATTATATTTTTTCCAACAAATTTGCAATTATTGAAATATAGTGTCTTTTAAATTAAACTTCTCAAATAAAACGTTGATTTAAATAATAAACTACAACATTTCAATAATTTTGAAAATATTTATATTGTGATACTGAAAATTTTCATATTAATTTCTTGTATAGTTTATTTTTTGTATTAATTCTTTATTTAGAAAATATTTTTAATAAAGTTTTGTGTGCTAGCGTTTTTTAACGATTTGCAGTTCAACAATAAAATACTGTTTTTATTTATGCTTTCATAAAGAAGTACACTAATAATATACACCACTTCATTCAGTATATGTTGTGATGTTTTTGGTCTTTTCAATAGTTTGAGAAATGCAATTAAAATGGAACTAATTGATGAGATATATTATTATTTCATTTAATTCATAATTTAATATCTCGTAATTTCTTCTTTTTGTTGTGAACACTTTCCACGTTTTGACTAATATTTATCTATAAATGTAACTCACACAAAATTAGGACAAGGACAACACATGTGCTAATGAGCATGACGAATGACCCTAAACTTGCTAGTGTCGACTAATCACAGTTAATTTTGGCAAGTTATGGTGGTGCAGGGAGGGGTAACGTAACATCAACCACATTGAACAAGTCTAGGGATCATCAAAACGTCAAATGTCTACACCCCCCACACACGTTAACTCAAGCTGTTCCATTCCCATGTAATGCATTCGTTCCTTACCCCGTTTTTTTTTTTTTTCATTATTTATGAAGAAGACTGCGGCTTATGCTAGGTTGTGGGTGGTATCTACTATTATTATATTCTCAATATTTTAACTTCAGAAGGATTAACAAAATCTTTAGCTGATCAAAGTTTCAATAGACTCATTTATTCAAGTCCTGTTGAAGTAATCCTGCCATTATGTTTAACCCGGTTGTAGCCATTAGGATCTAAAGTAACTTTTTATTGAAATTTTAGCTCTTCTTATAATTCCATCTAAGCTGAAAGCATTTTGCGCATTGTCATATTCCTTTTTATAATGCTACAGTGTCCTTGTAATTCCCCCAAAGTTAGCGAAGCAATTAGTAACATCAAAACATATAATTATTTTTTTATTATATGTTATAGTTAATTTTGTGTCAACTTTTGAAATATATTATTCATAATCCTTGATTTAACGATCACAATGATTACTGTTAACTCTACTGAAAGTTAATATGTGCAAAATAAGAATGTTTAACTCTGAAGATATTAAATTATTTAATTTATTACTTTTCTATAATGTTACCCCACATTTCATCTCAAAAGAACCAACAATTGTTCCTATGATTAAAGGGTTGGCAATCCTCCGAATCCCGGTTCCAAATTATTTTGTGTATTTTGTGTGTTTTTATCACATAAAAATTCTCAGTTACTCAGAGAAAGGTCTTGGTTATAAACACTTACAAAATTATTGACAATAATTTGTTAATCAGTAGATCTACATATTTCAGGTATTTTCATATTTTAAAAATCTATGGCATGTAGACAAGCCTCACCAATAAATATTACTTCCGCTGTTTTTGCCTTTAGCGCAACAGTCACCAATAGAAGGTTTTTCGGCAGCTATTTTCAAAAGTTGTATGACAATTACAGTATTTAGTTATTGATGATTTGTAAACAGACATGTGCTGTGTTCTATCAATAAATAACATATTTTGATATACCTTTTTTCCTCTAATTAGTATAAAAAAATTTGGGACCGGATTCGGAGGAATTCCCAAGCGTTTGTTCCTTACTTGTGTTTAAGATTTACCAAAGAAGCGGAATCATATCAAGCAACAGATTTCCAAGAAAATTACAATTACTTTAAACTCGATGAAATATTATGAAAAGTTGGGAAATTCAGATGAACGGAAAAGATAAAGATTAACCAAGGACAATTCTAGCTATATGTGGACAAATATCTAGTAACCTATTTGTTGTATTTTTTTTTTTTAAACAAAGAATTATTGTAAAATAAGTTGTTTTTTTCTTCAAGAAATAACATTTTTTAAGATACAAGAATTTAAAATTAATTCATTTTTAAACTGAATTTACAATTTTGTTGAAATAACCAAGAAGTGCAAAAGTTTTTAGAGGACATGGAAATTAGCGCGGTAGTCAATTGTTTGAGCAAAGAATTTCATACTTTGTTGAACTTTCAAAATAGGTTCAATATTCTATCCCCAAATTTTACGTGGTAATTTCTCATCAAAATACCAAATATCTTCTGTAAACTCACTCACGAAATGTCAACCAAAAAATAAAAATTTCAAATCACAAATTTCTCATAACAGTATTTAATAACATTTTTAGTAACAACAGTAAAAAACAAAACTCATTATGATTTATTTTTGAAAGTATACATTTGTCGTCTTTTCCATTTGTCTCATTGCGCAGCCACGTGCGCTCTTTTTCAACGTTTTCCAACGTTCTACTTCTTTAGTGAACACAACAAATATCTAGAAAATGGAGGCCAAAGTTTGGCTCGTGTACCACATGCGGACCTACTGTTTTTCTTTATCAGCACGCGTAAAATTTATGAAAAATATGTTACAAAGATTATTAGAAGATTTCCAATCAAGGTTTTATAACAGAGAATGCCTCAAATTGGCTCTGAAATATTTTCATATATTTTAAAAATTCTCTATGTTTCTCTAGTTGAGGGATCACCTGATTTAGGCTATAATCTTTTAGTAAATAGGTACTTCACTTTTACAAGGTCTGGCAAAACTCTAGGCCTAACATATCCAAGATCTTACAAACACATAAATATTGTACAAGACAATCAAAAAAGGAATGGTAAACATCAATTTATTTTATTGACTGTGTCAGTTTTTACTTTTGAAATTGTTGTTAATGAATAACAAATAAATTATATAATAAATTAACTTCATATTAAACGGGATATAATCGATGAATAACACTTCACATTTTTGTTACTTGACTAGATTTACTTTAGATAATAAAGTGCACACATTCAAAACTATGAACACGAAACAAGTTTAGAGTAAAGTTTTATAAGTTTACTACACTCATGAGTTTATTGTAACTGTCGAGACTATTGAACCAGCTAGTATAGTTGGGATGCATGTAGGTGAAATATCAGTTGAGTAAAGTCTCTTTTTGGGAAAATGTACACAACATATTATATTAAAGCATTTTTAAATAAATATATATTTATTTTAATGTTCTAAATTGCATTCCCAATTTCACATATATTACTTATTAAATATACTCTGGGAAGTTAAAAGTGCATAAGATTTTTTAAAAATTCGCTATTGTAAAATATCGTCATCCGTTGATCATACAGCATGAGAAGTTAAACATGGTCCTGTGCTCAACTATAATTGTTGCTTTCAGAAATAACTGGTCTTTTACTTTCAGCTCAATGCAACGCGTCATCGATGAGTTCTGAACGACTGAACTAATTTCAATTAATTGATCATCATTCCCTTGAGTTATTGCTCTCAGATAGCAAATGACTTTAAGAAATTTGATATTTACAGTCGATGATGTGCTCAAGCTGACGAAATAAAGGCCTTTCTAGGGGGAAGTAAATGTACCAGTCGCATGATCAAAGTGATCCCCGTAGTTTGATTCACAGATACTTTTGACTCGGAGACGTAGGATATTACTCATAGAAAAAGAGGTTAACCTAATCTCGGGAAAATCAACAAGACTGTTAGTGTTTGGGCCATCAGCATAAGCAGTCGCATTAAATCCAACATTGGGATGACTGCATTTTAATCCTGGGGAAGAAGGAGAAAACATTTTCCTATTATTTACAAAGAAAAAAGAAACACTTAATGTATTTAATAAAAATTATGATAATTAGTTTAATATTTTAATATATTTCTTAAATAAAAAGTTGCAATTGCAATTGAAATTTTTTAACTGTCTATAGAAAATGCTGTTTGTTCAATAAGTTTATCTTATTTTATCTATTAAATAAGCAACATTTATGCAAAAGATTATTGCATCCTACCCTTATCCATGTTTTATGCCTAGTCTTGCAGTTCATTATAATTTCAAAAGCTGTTAGAGTGTTGGTTTTCTGGTTAGATCAGGTAATCTATACCACGCCTAAGTTCCAAGCGGGAGTAACAATAAATTGTACGTGCATTTCTTGGATAAAAATAAAATAAAATTGTTTTCATCAATCTGAGCTATATGAGTGTTTTATTAAGTTACCTTTGTGTTATATTTCACTGTTAGAATTGATTAATGTGTGTATTGTTCCTACTTTGTTATTTGTAGCATCGTTTCTATTTAAATAAATATTTTTTAAAAAATTAGTGTTCCTGACCAAGGCTAATAGAGGGATTTCGGTAATGTATCTTAATAAGTAAACTTTGTTATTTTTGTTATCAATTTTTTAAAACGAATTCACAATGTGTTTAATTTTGTTTTTTAATCGCAGATTGTTTGTGTTTCACCATTTGAGACAATGGAGATAAAAACGAAAGTTATTGCTCTAATTCGATTAAATGTCCTAAAGTGACAAAATCCAGTTCCATAAACCATTAAACAACTTTTTTATATTTATTTCTACAGTTGGGTGACACAAGACACAAAGTAAGTTTAAACATACGTGATTAAACATTGTAATATATATTAAATATGTTATATATCTGTATTTAAAAAATAGACATGATTCTCAGTGTGGGTGGCTCAATGCAGCCATTCTCTCAGCTCCAACACACCACTTACCTGGAAGATGAGAAAATAATTGTTTTTAAAAAGTATTATTACCAATTTCTTTGACTACGCCCGCCAGTTTAGCCATTCGAAGGTCAATGTCCTCTACCTGTAATATGTTAAATTGAATATGAAAATATAAAGAAAATTTACAAAAATGTTTTATGATTTAAATATATATATATATATATATACCAAACTCTGCTTTTAATTTACTATAGTGGTATTCAACACAATTTAACAAATTTACAAAATTCGATTTTCTTTTTTAAAGATATATGTTTACACTTTGATTTCTACTTTACATAGCATTTCAAATAACCTTTGAAACTTTCTTGCTACTGTTGAGTTTCTTGTTCAAGGTCTCATTTAATTTCTCCAATGGATTCAGTCTTTTGGTTACTAGTTGACATATGGTACCAATCTTTTAAAATATGAACATATGACTTGGTAGTTGACATACGGTACCAATCTTTTAAAATATGAACATATAGACATGGTAGTTGACATATCGTACCAATCTTTTAAAATAAGAACATATAGACATGGTAGTTGACATACGGTACCAATCTTTTAAAATAGGAACATATGACTTGGTAGTTGACATACGGTACCAATCTTTTAAAATAGGAACATATAGACATAGTAGTTGACATATGGTACCAATCTTTTAAAATAGGAACATATAGACATGGTAGTTGACATATCGTACCAATCTTTTAAAATAGGAACATATAGACATGGTAGTTGACATATGGTACCAATCTTTTAAAATATGAACATATGACATGTTAGTTGACATACGGTACCATTCTTTTAAAATATGAACATATGACTTGGTAGTTGACATACGGTACCAATCTTTTAAAATATGAACATATAGACATGGTAGTTGACATATCGTACCAATCTTTTAAAATAAGAACAAATAGACATGGTAGTTGACATACGGTACCAATCTTTTAAAATAGGAACATATAGACATGGTAGTTGACATACGGTACCAATCTTTTAAAATATGAACATATGACATGTTAGTTGACATACGGTACCATTCTTTTAAAATATGAACATATGACATGTCAGTTGACATACGGTACCAATCTTTTAAAATATGAACATATGACATGGTAGTTGACATACAGTACCAATCTTTTAAAATATGTACATATGACATGTTAGTTTACATACGGTATCAATTTTTTTAAAATATGAACATATGACATGTTATTTGACATACGGTACCAATCTTTTAAAATATGAACATATGACATGGTAGTTGACATACAGTACCAATCTTTTAAAATATGAACGTATAGACATGGTAGTTGACATATGGTACCAATCTTTTAAAATATGAACAAATAGACATAGTAGTTGACATACGGTACCAATCTTTTAAAATATGAACATATGATATGTTAGTTGACATACGGTACCAATCTTTAAAAATATGAACATATGACATGGTAGTTGACATACAGTACCAATCTTTTAAAATATGAACATATGACATGTTCGTTGACATACGGTCCCAATCTTTTGAAATATGAACATATAGACACGGTAGTTGAGATACGGTACCAATCTTTTAAAATATGAACATATAGACATGGTATTTGACATACGGTACCTATCTTTTAAAATATAAACGTATAGACATGGTAGTTGACATACGGTACCAATCTTTTAAAATATGAACGTATAGACATGGTAGTTTACATACGGTACCAATCTTTTAAAATATGAACGTATAGACATGGTAGTTGACATACGGTACCAATCTTTTAAAATATGAACATATAGACATGGTAGTTGACATACGGTACCAATCTTTTAAAATATGAACATATAGACATGGTAGTTGACATACAGTACCAATCTTTTAAAATATGAACGTATAGACATTGTAGTTGACATACGGTACCAATCTTTTAAAATATGAATATATAGACATGGTAGTTGACATATCGTACCAATCTTTTAAAATATGAACGTATAGACATGGTAGTTGACATACGGTACACATTTTTTTTTAAAAATATGAACATATTGACATTGAAGTTAACATACGTTACCAATATTTTAAAATATAAATATATTTTTACATGTTGATTAACACAAAATTTTAAATAAAAATTTAACTATCTAAGCTATCAACCTGAGTAGCTCTTAAAAAAAGTGCAAAAATTTCAGCATATGACCTAACAAAACTTTTGACCTATTTTTTTATTAACCATAAACCTAACAATTTTCTTAACCCTAAACTAAAAGGCAATTTAATTTAGTAATAAGAAAACACCTATAGGAAATTATTATTTTATTCATAGCACTCCATGTGTTATCGCAATAACCTAGACATGTGATAATATGTACCAAAACGCACAGTTTCGTACAATAAAAATAAAGATTTGTTGCCCAATGATAATGTTTAAAAAAAAAAATCATGTTAAGCCTGGTCCCTATTGGAATTCAGGACGTGTTAGCGCATTTTCGTATTATGTATCAGTACTTATGTTCGATATCAGCATTATGTAGTTATCAGTAATTGTGTTTAGATTTTAGACATATTTTTATGAATTTTCTTGTGTAATGAATATACCTGACATTTTTTTTAAAAGTCATTTCTTTACATTTAAAAAAAAAATTATTTTCTCTTTAATCTAACTACAAGTCACCACAAATGATGACGTAAAACTCCCTAAACTTTTACACATATTCTAATGACGTCAACTAAAAAAAAACCACTAATTCTTTTGCACGCTTTCGCACCAATCTTGAATGCTTGAAAAACTATGTATTCGACTTCCGGTAATGGCGGCCGTTCCCTGCGCTAGTGTTACCTCTAGATTCGAAATATTTTTTGGTAGTTTTAACGGGGTTTTTTAACGGATCGAGTAACTGAGTGTTGATGCACAAATGGCAGGTCAGGACATACAAAAAACATATATACCTTATGGGTCTAGGACTTATGGATGCTGAGATCAAGGGTGATGACAGACGGACGGACGGACAAAACGGGTGCAATAGCGCATTCGACTTCTCGAAAATGCGCTAAAAAAGAGCACACGATTTTATTCTCTATAGGAATTTGTATTTAATAATTTTCATTCTAATTTAGCGCGACGCTCAATTTATTTTTCGTAATTAATGTTAGGTCTAAGCAAACACAACCTGACATGAGTTCAGAGTACTATTACAACATTTTACGGGGTTATTTCTCATCAAAATATCAAATATCTCATTTTACAGCCTTATTTTCCATAAAAATATGTAATATTTCTTTTTACAGGGCTATTTCCCATCAAAATACAAAATATTTCATTTTACAGTGTAATAACTCATTAAAATTCCAAGTGTTTCATTTTGTAGGGTTATTTCCCATAAAAATACTTAATATCACATTATACAGGGTTATAACTCCTCAAAATATAAAATATCACATTTTATGGGGTTATGACTCATCAAAAAACCTAATATCCCATTTTATGGGGATTATAACTCATCAAAATACCTAATGTAACATTTTATGAGGTTATAACTCATCAAAATACCAAATATCACATTTTATGGAGTTATAACTCATCAAAATACCAAATATCACATTTTATGGGGTAAATACCTAATGTCTCTTACAGTAATACAAACAAAATACTATTCTAAGTAAAAATTTCGCTCAGGTGATTAATGAAATTAATACATTTTTATTAAAAATAATTAAAATAGTCGATATAAACAAACAAATTTCGAGTTGTTTCTTCCACAAATATTCCATTACGCATCACTTTACAGATCACTTTTTCCATCCAACATTGTGCGCTTTCTTAATGAACACAGAGCAATGACGAGGCTATTATTTAAGTAAATAGTGATTCTTTTTTAAAGCTACACGACAACTGTCTAATCTTTGCAAGTTCAATGTTCAATAACTTCCAACCACACCACTGTTGCACATGCTTTTCAAAAGAGGAATGCGCTAGATAATATTAGCATTTCCTTACACTTTTAACAATTTTTTGTCGAAAACCAATGCATAATTGGAGCGATAAGTAGTAAAAGCACTTACGTCACAAAATACTTATTTTGAGATAATCAAGTTTAAAATAATTATTTGTACCTTATGTGGTAGCATTTTAATTGTTTAGGCTTTGACAAAACGAACGTGTTTAAATTTTGTTATTTCAAATTATACAAACCAGATATAAAGATTCACTGATTAGATTGAATGTTACGAATAATTTTTTTTAAAATTACTTTTAGCCCTAGGGATATCCATTGTTACATGACTTCTTTATAATATAAAGAAACACAAGTCTTAAGGTAAATTATATAGATCTAATTGGAGTAATCTTATTTTGATGTTTTTTGAGTGAAAAGTTATTTGTAGATACAATTGAAGTTGCTTGTGTAGCATGAAGGTTGCAACTATGTTGAATAAGTACTTTAAACAAGTGCACGTAAGTTATTTTTATTAACAAACACAAATGCAAATAAATGATTATTTTATTTTAATTGTATTAATTAAAAATTTTAATTCCTCATTTTAGACAAAATGCTTCTTTTTCATATTTAGAAAACTTAAGATATCATAGGATTTTTTTATAAATTGGAACTATAATGTTAAATATCGTCATCCTTTTATCATGCAGCATGAAAAACAAAACATAACCTCCATTTTCCCGATTGTTTCTCCATTATAAGCTTCCAGATAGAGCTTGTCTCCTGCTTCCAGTTCAATGCAAATCGTTACCGATCCCCTCACATTGACAACACCAATTTCATCGCCGTCTTCGTCGTCCTCTTGAATTTTTCTCCTCACTTTGCACATGACATCAAAATTTTCTATTTTGTCATCTTCTGACATGATGCTACAGCTGACTAAGTAAAACCCTTTCAAGGGGGCTGTAAATTCACCAGTCGAAAAATCAAAGTGATCCCCGTAATTAAGTTTAGGTTCCTCACTGAATTTGATGACACCGGAATATTTTGTGACCTCATCAAACGTCCACGCATAAAATCCAACATCCGGATGCCTGCACTTTAATTCTGAAAAAAATTACAAAAGATACAAACATATTCGAAGTTACTTCTTCCTTGCAACATTAAAAAGTAATAAAAAAGCATATGATTGAGATTTAATTATAAGTCTAATATGTGCCATTAAGAATTTTTTTTTTTAAATTCCATATTTATTGTCATTTGTTCATTATCTTGTCTCATCTACTTTATTACAGACATTTTCTGTATACTGTGTGTACCAGTGGTTCCCAAAGTGGTCCCTATGGACCCCAGGGGTCCGCGGAACCGTTCAGGGGGTCCGTGGACAATTAAAATTGATTTAGGGGTTCCCTGAACAACGTCAGGGGGTCCACTGATGTTTTTAAAATTTATGTTTTTTTTATTATTTTCTTTAAAAATAAAGAACAATGTATACTGTTGTAAAAGTTTTATGTCCTGAGTAAAATAAAGTTGTTAGATCTAAGAAGAGAAAAAGAACTATGATTTTCAAACAGTTGTAACCAATCAAAATGCTTGGTTAATTGAAAGGCTAGTCATTTTTGATGCGTGAGAAAGGCAGAGACACAATATTTAGGTCATAAAAATACAATATTTCAGCGGAAATGGCGATGATTGTGGGGTTGGGTAAAAATTTAATGTGATGTTTCGGTAAGTTATATTTATCCAAGGCAGGAGGAATCCAGGTTTACATTGATACCACATTTGACATGATTGGACGATTCTAAATACTTGAATCAGGGCAGAAAAAAATCTTTTTTTTTTTAAATTCAAAATTCGACCAAACAATTTTTTAGAGAGTTAGCAAAATAATATTAAAAACAGATCTATATATTCTGTTACATTTTAAAAAATATTGTTCACATTTAAAAAGTTGCGTTTAAAATCCTAATATATTGATACATAGAAATCTCACCCTTTTTATTTTCAAATTATTAGAAGTCACAGTGAGACACTAAAAATAGTCAATGCTGCTAAATGCATAACTTGCCTACAATAAACCAGGAAATGATTTATTACCAATGTGTCTTCTGTGTAATCAAACTTTGTGGAACGAGTCTATGAAACCTTCCATGCATGAGGAACATTTAATGAAAATCCTTAGTGAAAATACGATAACGATTCCATGTTTTTGAAGCAGTCCAAGACACATATTTGAAAACACCATCACTTCAACAACTCGTAAGGACAGTATCTAAGCAAGATGACTATATGACGATGGACTGTGTGCATACTACAATATTTATTTATTGATTGCAAAGTCTGGAAAGCCCAATACAATAAGTGAAGAACTTATTTTAGCAGCTCTATGTGAGGTGATAAGCCCTGTGCTGCACAAACCAGCTTTCAACATCACAAAAACAATTCCACTGACCAATAATTCAGTCCAAAGAAGGATTAGCAAAACGGCTAAGTTTGTTGAAAATTCTTCCTGTTGAGTACTTAAAAAACGTCTAAATTTCCTCTACAACTTGACGAGTCTACTTTATCAGGAAATGAGGCTTTACTTTCAGCTTGTGTAAAACTTTGTAAAAGAATATCAATTTTGCCAAAACCTGTTGTTTGCTAAATGCTTGGAAACAGATATGAAAGTTGTGGCATTCTTTACTGAAATAAAATAAATGTTTCAATTAAAAAACTATATGCCCTTGACTAGTATAATTTCCGTTCTACTGACGGTGATCCGGTGCTGTAGGAAGTTACACTTAAAACAAGCTGTACCAAATGTATGTACAGTACATTGTGTCATTCGTCGACAGAATTTAGTTCCAAAAATCTTAGTGAAATTTTGCATGGATCACAAGATTATGTCAATGGATCAGTTAATAAAATCAAAACGAATGCCTGCAATAATTGCTAAACTTTGTTTGGAAAATGATGATGACTATAATTGTTTACTACTTTACACAGAAGTACGTTTGTTAGCTGAAAGTTTATGTTTAAAGCGATTTTATGCCTTCATAATAAGTGCTTTAAAAAAAAGTGCTGGAATTCCTGGAAGGCAAAGACAATGATTTGAGACAAAATTTAATTAACTTTTTAAAAAAATGACATAGCCCATATGACATATTTGTTTGCCAAATTTAAAGAAACTAATTGGAAACTACAAGGAGACCAATTAAATTTAATCAAAACTAAAAGCGTAATATCTGCGTTTGTTGCAAAACTTTTTTCGTTTAAACAAAACTTGGGATGAAGAGAATGGTCTCAGATTCAAAATTTCTCGAAATTGCAGTGAAAAATAAAGATTTGTTTGCCTACTGTCAACACTTAGTGGCTCTTCATGCAGACCTGATCCAAAGATTTGAAGACATTCTCCACTTGCATATTCCCGACTGGTTGTTGAACGTTTGCTCGGAGACAAACTAAGATCCCAGACATAGGTGAATCAATGCTAATACAGGGGCAACTTATTGAATTATCCCCACATGAGGAACTTAATTAAACCAATGTTTGAACAAGGATTCCACAAATTCTGGTTACAAAAAGATATCCCAATAGTATCTCCTGCATTATGGGTTATTGTTCAAATGTTGTTGACTACTTTCCCGTCTTCCTAGTTGGTAGAACGTGGATTCAGTGCAGTTATGAAAGTCATCACAAACAAAAGAAACCTGCTAGATATTAGTGCTCATGAGGATTTGCGTTTGCTACGACTACTCACAAACATTTAAATGTTCATAAATCTCGTCATGTTCATCGAAGTCATTAAAAAACAACAACTTTAAGTTACGTTTAAATAAATAATTATCCAACAAAATGTTGTATTTTAAATTAGTAAATTTGAATGATATATATTTACATAGCATTTTCACTTAGGGGTCCGTGGGCAAGTTTTGACTATAAAAGGGGTCAACGGGCAAAAAAAATTTGGGAAACACTGGTGTATACCAAATATTACCCTATGCTTATCCGTGTTTTATTTGTAGTCAGGCGTTTTACTATTACAGTTTTAAATGTTGATAGTATGTTTGTTTTCCTGGTTATATAATGCATCAAATCGCAATGACGAACGAGGATATTTTAAATTATATTATTGCAAATAGAATAAGAAAAGTGTTTTATCCTAATGTCTTTCTAAAGATTATATTAGATTATCTTTGTGTTGTATTTACAAGCTGGAATTAATTACCTTATCACTGCTAAGTTCAATGTGATCTTATTTTCATTTTAAACCGATGTTCATTTTTTTTTTTTTGAAGGCATGAAAAAATAGGGTTTTCAGTAGTGCATCTAATTCAATTTTCTATGTGGATGAAATTATTTAAAAGCTATAATTTTATTTCTCCTTAAAGCGGATTGTAAGTTTGTTTATGAACTTTTTTTAAGGTGTCAGAAAGTTTCTTTATTTAAAAAAAAACAAAAAAACAAGAAAATGGTCACCATTTTCAGACCACTGAACAATAAAGGAAAGTCATTTATAGACTACAAATAAACTTGCTTAAGTAAAGAAATTCAGGTACATATAACTCTAAACAGGAACATTTGTTTTCCACTCTTCCGTGAAGTTGCACTAAACATTATGTAACGTTGAACTCACAGGACTAAAGAATGCTAAAAAAATTATCTATATACTTGGGTATCAACCATCATAAATGACGGAAGTTTTAAAAATCAATATATTTCAGCTTTAATCTCTTAATTTTGAACCAATATTCATCAGAAAAAAAAAACATATATAATATAAAAATTAATATATGTATGTATTTTTTTACTTATTGCTCACTAAACCATTCATCCGATCACGATTAAAATGTAGTAGCTTCCGGGATAGTTTGTGTGAAAAAACCTTTTGAAAATTGACACTCGTGGGGGGCCGAAACACTTAATGTTTTTTTTTTTTTATATGAATTCTATTCGAATTAGTTTGGAAAAGGAACGGATCTCGACCAAACTTAGTACATATATATATTTTATAACCCATATTAAAATAACAGACTGTGTTCAACCCCTTATGTCCATTCTTTTGGGGCGGAAGTTTAAAAAATAAATATATTTCAGATTCAATCTCTTTATTTTCAACAATGATCATCAGAAAAAAAATGAATATACATAATATAAAAATTAACGTATGTATGTATGTTTGTCCTTTATAGCTCACTAAACCATTCATCCGATCACGATTAAAATGTAGTAGGCTTCCGGGATAGTTTGTGAGAAAAAACATTTTGAAAATTGACACTCATGGGGGAACGAAAACCTTTAATGTTTTTTTTTTTCTTTAAATGAGCTATATTCGAATTAATTTAAATTTTAGGTTCTTGGAAAATGAACGGATCTTGATCAAACTTAGTACATATATATTTTTTAACCAATATTAAAATACCACACTGCGTTAACGAAAATTTGTATACACAAAGCTGATAGCCCATGTTAAAAGACTATAGGGCCCTGAAAAAAAAATATATATACCTATTTATAAATATGAATAACAAGGAACTGTTTATTTGGCATGAACCTTTTGAGGTAAATCTTATCACAGGATAAAAGAAAATATTAAAGTTTCAAATCAACAGTTAATCGAATATACAATTCAATGTACACGTTTTTAAGAATCTAAATTAACGCTTTCATTATTTCAGCTCAGCATCATTTCCAGTTATGTAGGCTATTAAAATTAGGACTGCGGAAATTAGCGATAAATTTCACGATTAATCGGTACAAATTTTTAGTAAAATTTAAAATAAATAGTTTTTTATAAGGAAAATAATATTAAAAAATAATTATTGATTTTACTTAATATTAATGACATTTAAATTTATTGACATTAAATTGAACTACTTATATTTAATTTATCTCTTAAAAATACTGCTATATTATTTTTAATTAAAAACATAAAATATAAGCTATGGGCATTTTATGAAATTTTCAGTTTAATGGCGTAGTAAATCTAATTTATTTTATTAATTTTTCTATTCATTTATTTCCAGTAACAATTTTAATCAGTTTTGGATCGCTGGTTTTTAGTAGCGTCATAGGGACATAAATTGAAAATTATATATATTTATTGAGTAATTTTGGTGCGCAGCTATCTAAAAATCGTAGTGTGACGGTCAGACGTTACAAAAAATATATTGAAAATTATATATATTGATATTTTTACTTTAAAAATTATATTTTGTCCACGTGACGAAATGCAGCAATTTCCAAAACCTCCCGTAACATAACATTCTTAAAGAAGATCAAATAATATATATTTATTTTTAAAAATAGAATTACCGATTTCTTTGACCACCTCAGCAAGTTTAGCCATTTGAATTTCAACATCATCTTCCTGTAAGATATTGAATGGAATAATTTTTTTTAAAAAACATAAGAATTTTACAGAAATATTTTCTTATTTCAAAAATGTCTTCAAATTTGGGTTTTATTTTCTGTAATATTTTAAATTACCTTTATTGAAAGTTGTTGGCTGCTGTTTAGTTTCTTGTTTAAAGTCTCATTTAATTTTTCCAATGGATTCAACCTCTTGACAACTAGCTGACAAATGGTACCAATCTGTAAAAACCTTAACATTTTGACATGTTTATTATTTAAAATAAATAAACTGATGTGTAAGTATTTTTGTTACAAACTTCGTATTAATTTACAACATACCGCAAAATTTTCAGCATATAATTTAACGTAAACTTTGAAAAGTAATATATCCAAAATATTATGCCTAATCCTAAAGATACAATAATGTAGTTTAAAAATTAGAAAAACAGTTTGGGCAATTTTATTTGATTTATAATCTGCCATGTGTTATGGGAATATTAAGATTTAATTTCTGAACATTTTTTGCTATTTGCATAACATAAAAAATATTTGCTTATGTACATGATTGTTCATTGGTAATAAATATCTAAATTTCATTTTCTATTACTATAAGTAAATAAGCAGTCTTGAAAATAGATTAACACAAAATCACGGAAGACTCGCCCCACATGGAATGAATGTGGTGTTCGCTTTTACCACCTAGGCGTTTTGCCCCACGAATTCTCTCAATTCCTATATATATATATATATGTATAGGGTCGCTCTGCTCTCTCTCAACTTGTTTTTTCTTCAATTCTTCGGATTTCACCGCAGCTAAAGGGAAAATAAAATCTGTATTGCAATTTCAGTTAGGGGATAAGCCTAAATGATGTCACTTGATTTTGGCCAATTTTTACTCCCCTGTTCTCCTTGTAACACTTGTTAAAAAACTTAGACCACCTCTCCCTTACAATATTACGTCAAAAGCTGTGACATCCCACAATATGGCGGTATTGCCCATTTCAAAATGAGCATGTTTCAAAACACTTTATTGTTATTTATTATGTATTTAGTGCATGGCTGCACTCTAATATCGTAACACGCGGGGATACATGCAAAACGACATATAAGAAATAGTAAGAAATCGAATATTTAAGAAAAACTTTGGCTTACACTAGCGTGTTTTGATGTGACGTCACAATCATAAACTCCCCACCCCCTCTAGCCACACATTGACACAAAGTTGGAGACCCCTTACTCTCCATTGGTGCGAGACGTCATTTTCGAACGGCCCTTTTAATTATAAAAATTATTTAAAAGTTACTTTTGCCTCCCCCCACCGGAAAATTTCCTAGCGACGCCCATGTGTATAACCAGATATTTAAAGAAGAACATTGTTATAGAGTCGGTTGGATTCAAAATTTAAAAAAAACAAAGAAAGAAATCATTACTGGATGCAGAAATTAAGAATAACATTATGAATTTTCGATCCCCTGTCACATAATCAATTGAGGTAATGAATACTACTTACAAAGTCGTCAATTTTCTCCTTACTGACACTACAAACATGTTCAAACTGTTCTTTGTACTGAGATGACAAGAGATTGAGGGACATATCCAGTTGATTTAATTTATCAGATACTTCATTATAATGTTTATCTGTACTCTCGACTCTCTTTGACAAATCTTGTGAAGACGTAATGACGTCATCCCTACAAGATCTAAGGGAGCTAATCTGTTTATTAAATTCTTTCATTGAGGCATTGACAGACTTGTTTTCCTCTTCTAGCATGTTAATCCTCTCATCAACGTTAACAGAAAAAACTTTATTCAAGTTATCAACAGCTGTGGATGATTCTAGGCTTGTCTTCTCAACTGCATTTAGTCTCTCTTTTAATTTTTTCTGAGATCTTAAATTTGCATTGGTCAATATTTCAATTTCTTTATTAAAGATGTCTTGTTGTGTTGAGATATCTGTTAATGTTTTATCAAAATGTTCTTGTTTTTCTTGAAGTTGCTCCATTGTCCGTTTGAGTCAGAGTAGAGTTTCTTCAACCGTGGTTACCCCCAGACTCATACTTTGAGAAGATGTAGATCCTGTAGGTGTTATGAAAACAATTATTAGTTATTTTGGTTATTATGTTATTAATATACTGCCAAATCAAGACGACCGACCAGGAATGACCTTGTTTGAAATCCCAAAGATGACATATCAAACATATATCACGTGGACGCATCTCTTGTTCAAGAATAGGTCCAAAAGCCACCCAATGACACACCCATCTGTTTAAAGCATACCCTTAATGTGATGATAACGTTTCCTGGTTGATCAAGACCGATGAGCCCACTGTTCAGTCATTTTCCTTAATGCTTGCTCTGTTTACATATTTCCTAATTTTACAATTTGTTTTTAAAAATGTAATATTGTAATTAATAAAAATGTAAATTAAAATGATATATTTTAGGACTTGTAATTACCTTATGATTTATCGATTTTTCTTTCCTGAGTTCCACATAATTGTTTATATATGGCAATACAAAAGCTGATATTTAGGTTGTATGCACAGATGATGTGCTTTCATCACTTTGATTTTGGATTTTTCTGACTTTTATTATGATAATATTGCTAATAATATAATGCAATATAAATAATATCAGTGTATTCAGCTACTGACTATTTAAATCATCACAATATTATAAGTATTTTTATTATTATTATTGTCATTTTTGTTATTTAGGGCTCACATTAGGACTTCCAAAAATGATATTTTTATCACCCTTAATAAAACCTTGGTATCCAGATGATAGTCTTCATATATTACACCCATGACGTGTGAATTGCATTAAAAAATATATTAATTTTAGGAAGTCCTATCAATAAACACACACACACACACACACACACACACACAGACACACACAAAAGTCCTTAAGATTTTATACCTGATTCATTTTCCGTTTCTTCTTTTGCGAAAGTTGTTTGCTTTTTGTCTTCTTGTCTCGTGCAATCGGCTTTTGATATCAGCGAATCGTTGTCAGATGCCGAAGAATAAGGATTCTGATGACTATCATTTACACTAATATCTAGATCTGAAAATTTATAATTTAATATATTTAAAAATATATATTTAATCATTTCAGAATTTTATTTAGAAACTTTTTAAGGAGAACATTTTAAAAAACCAATTAATCAGGATAATCTTAGAAAATTTTCGTAAATATTTTTATTAATAAACATTTTATAAGTTTGCATTATTTTAGTTGATTGAATAATATATGCTTATAATGTACAAAATTTAATACTGGGATTAAAATACTTATGTTTATAACAGGTTGCTCCCTGTTAGTAAACATTAAAACAAAAATATGTATTAAAAGTTTTTAATAAAAATAAATTCTTATTCAAAAACCTTTTAGTTATAGTATAAGATAGACAAAACCTGAGTTATTATTTAACTATCAATGCAGCGAACAGCGCTATAGGGATAATTGTATGTTACAGTATGGTATTAACAAATGGATAATCTATCATGGTCAGACGTTATAAGCGGTTAGTCCCAAAAAGTGCCGTTTTTTAAAGAAAAGGGTCTCAAACAAAATCAATGGTATTGATCAACTTAAATGTATTTTTAAAAAAACTTCATTTATTTCTTTAGTTCATATGTCAGTATTTTGGAAGGTTTAAATTTTAGGTTGTGTTGGTTGTCATGTTTGTTACATTAAATGAAGGTAGTGGTAATATCGGAAATCAGTGGCGTAGCTAGAGCTTTTGCCGCCCGGGGCGGTCTCAAATATGCCGCCCTTTGAGGAGACGTTTATAAATGACGTCACACATGGGGGGAGGTGTCACACATTTGAAGTCACATTAAAATGCGCAACTTTAAAAAAAGTTCCACTTCAATATATGATTACCGACACTTTATTTAATGAATTTTTACATGACTGTGTTACGGTACTAGAGTGCAGCCTTACACTAAAAATATTTAAATGACAAAAAAATTGAGCGTAGGCTTGCTCATTTTCAAATAGAAAATAAAGCTTTATGGAAGTTTGGGGGGGGGGGCGACATTTGTGATGTCACATTGAAGAAGGGGTCTAAGTTTTTGTGACCACGTGTGGCCAGATTGCAGGGG
>MUZC01004489.1:875905-899531 GCA_002072015.1 Radix auricularia | reverse complement strand
TTGTTTATGTTAAATTTTAATTATTTTGGTAATAAAAATATATTTTTGTACGAAAATGTGATGTACTTTAAGGGGGGGGGGGTCCGAGATTTGTGACAGGGGGAGGGGGGAGTTAAAAATGGTGAAAAATAGCGGGACGCACATTATGGACGACCCCTAACTTTGTTCAATGAAATGGGTTTGAATTATTATTATTTTTTTTAAAAAAAATTTATTCCATAAATTGAGATTCTATAGAAAAGAAAAATATTGCATCGATATGAGTAAATTTCCAGCATCTGATCTCGTTTTACTAGTTACTTCTTCAGATGTCAATTTTTCCATGTTGCTCGAAATTATTTATTTCTTGCGATGTTTATTAATGGAGAAATTTGAATATTTTCATGTTCTTGCGCTCATTCTTAATAATGTTCCGTTAATTAGACGAATTCAAATTATTTACACATTACTTTAATTTGACAGGCGAAGCATTTTTAAAGAATAACCGAATATTATTGAAAAACCCATATTATGTGTGCTACTTTAACTTTAATGCAATAAAAACAAAATAAATTTAAATTTTAGCAAACTAAACTATCTTAAAATAATTTTCTGAAACTTTAACAGTAATATAAATTACACAATATTTGAACCACCGTGTCATGTAGGTACTTGTTAGCGCATTATTCTGCGTATTTTGAAATTCCACACAAAAACTGTCCTTGCGATATTAGCCTACTAGCACACATTATTCGGCCTAGCGGTGATGTGTTGTTTTTTTGTGCAGTTTTCTTATAAAAGCGCCAAACAAATTGATACCTTTTAAAGTGACTTTTAATTTTTGAAAGGGTTTGCGTTAGTTATAACAACCGCTATGTAATCAAACAAATATTGTGTGAATCCGATAATTAAGACTCGAAATTAAGAATATTTTTGTTTCACCTTGGTTTTGCCCCTTCAAAAGAAAATTTGAGGCTGTCGGAAAGGGTCTTATTTTTCAAATGCCCACAAATGCCGCCCTTTAGATGAGTGCCGCCCGGGGCGGACCGCCCCCACCGCCCCCCCTAGCTACGCCACTGTCGGAAATTACCCATTCAGACCTTCTTGTTGGGAAATTCCAATTTTAAAAAATATCGTCTCATATTTTATTCATTTTACTTTCATTATCAGATCATTTATTTTAATTAAGGGGATTGATAAATTTTAAAGGAAGCTTTGGATAATTTGGAAGAATTTAAATTTCATTTAAAACTTCATCTCCAGATTAAATACGAAACTTTTACAGGTCATTAAAATTACGAGGATTTGAAATTTTTGCGGAAACAACACGCAATATTTTCAAAAGGCGCCTTTTAACATTTGGGAGTACAAAAGCCACGATGGATAGTTAGATAAACATACATATCTAAAAACTAAAACTCTGTTTCTCTCACAACTCTAAAATCCAAATATTTTATCATGTATCCAACAATCACGAATCAGCTGTAATTTCAACTCATTTGAAGGATCCTCACATAATTTTCAATAGCCAACTTAGGGAAAATAATAATTGTCAGTGACAATCAAATTAGGAAAGGTTGCCTCAGTTGTTTCTGGCATAGATTGGAAATGCCGGTCTTTTGTATCTCGAAATTATGATGTGACCTTTCCCGCTATCACGTGGTATCGCTGAGGTTGTACATAACTAAAGAAATTAAACAAAAGCAATCGATTATCCTTGTGCTTTGTCTTTTAAACTCTTATTTACCAATCAGTTGATAGTCTACTAGTTCATGTCTTTTGGACCCCGTGCTACTTGTATAGTTGTCCCGTAACTAAAGACTAACAATCAGTTGATAGTCTACTAGTTCATGTCTTTTGGACTCTGTGCTACTTGTCTAGTTGCCCCGTAACTAAAGACTAACAATGAGTTGATAGTCTACTAGTTCATGTCTTTTGGACCCCGTGCTACTTGTATAGTTGTCCCGTAACTAAAGACTAACAATCAGTTGATAGTCTTCTTTTGGACCCCGTGCTATTTGTATAGATGTCCCGTAACTAAAGACTAATTTATCTAGAATGTTTGGCTCACACCATATGATTGAACGGGGGGAGGGCGGGGTTCTGGCTATAATTATCCTCTTCATTACGGGTCATAGAACCCGCATTTTAGCCCGTGACTTGGGCGTCCCATAAGATTTTCGTCACAGGGGGTTATCTGTTCTATTTCTGAACCACAAATTTTACACGAGCTAAATTCGAGTAATATTTACTAAAATCAATAGGTCGACAAAATGACAAAACAAGACATATTGAATATTACTAAATGATAATTTTTATATCTTATATATATAGCCAAATAATTTAAAACGAATTACTAAAACGTATTAATATATCTGTATTATAAATTACTAAATAATCTGGCTACAAGTCAATAGCATACGCCTTTTCGAGAAAAACGGAAATTTTTTTAAAATATGTTTTAGTGTGTGTCAACCGTACAATGTCATTCAATGTAATCAAGAAATTTCGCCTATATGGGAACATTTAAAAACGTTACAAGATATTTCATTTTATTTCACAGAATGCATAATTTTATTATAACAAATAAAGCTCTGTAAATGTTTTTATACGACATCTAATTAGACAACGTACATCATCATTTAATGTATCTCTGTATTCTGTTATAATATGATTTCACACTTTGCAGACGCTGTTATATGTGTGTGTTAATTATCTATCCCAAAAATTGTTAGGAATCTTTTGAACAATCAAGTTTCTTAAATCTGGATTATAGCTAGTGTATGGGGTTCAAATATGTTCCATCAGATGGTGATTATTGGTAATGTTAGTTAATTGTCGATGTTTTTATCCTATGAACTTCTTAATTAGCAACTTCGTTGAGTGAGCCGTTGTAGAAACACAACACATTCGTACATGCTTTTTTGATAAACAGACTTCACCAGGTAAAGTGAGGATGAGCCTAACATACCATCTATTGCGGATTAGGGGGGGGGGCTGAACGGGCTAAAGCCAGTGGCCCCCGATGGTTTGGGGCCCCTAAACTTTGTATATTTTATAATAAAAGTGTACAAATGTTTGCACGAACCCTTGAAAATAAAATAAATTACAATTTATAAATATTATCCATTAAACTGATCACGATTGTCCTAATAGTTTACATTTTTTTAAAATTTGTCAAATTAGACAAGCTCCGCTGGCCGTGTGGAAAGAGCATAGGCTTGTGAAGCAAGCGGTGTCAAGACCGATTCCCAGAGGTGGAATGTAATTTTTTTTGTGTCCTTTTTACACTCAATTGTAACATACCGGCGAATACTTCAAACAGTTAGTTCTTTGTGTTCGTTTTTTTTTTCCATTATTAATATTGAGTTACAGTTTTATATTAGCTGTTAGCAATCATTTTATTTTATGGGATGCTTGCTGGATGGGGCCCCTGTTTATTGCAGCCTGAAGCCCCGTGCAGACTTAACCCACTCCTGCATACCATGCTTGTTGTTCTTTTAAAATTGCTGTTAATGTATAAAAATTAACTTTTGAAGAGCTAAGAGCTAAATTACGTAAATTAAAAATAAAAAACAACAAACAAACAACAAAAAAAAAAAACAAGAAATACAAACAAACAAACAAAAAACACCCACACATTTTGAGATGATCAAGTTCAAATGCATGTGCTGTTTCTTTGATTGTGGCATTTAAATTTTTTGGCTGTGAAATAAAAAACAATAATGACCTAGTTACTTTATTTTTTCTTTCAAATTTATTCAGTAGAATGGTTTAAGCCATATGTTATAGGTTCAATATTAAGATTTATTGTGACAAAAATGTAAAACTGATATTTGTTATATATTTAGCAATATAAAGAATACTTCAGATTATAACAAAAATATTATAACTAGCTACAAGACACTAGTTGTAAATGTCGTTTTATATTTTTAAGTACACAGTCTTTTATGAATTGTTGTTGGATTAGTTAAAAAAATTGAAGAGACTCGATGAGTTGGGTTTCATTAATGTTGCATCTATGTTGAGAAAAGTCTTTTGACACAGGCTAATACACGGACTTTGTATTACAATAAATGTTTCCTTATTTGTTTTTACAATACAAAGATTATTTTAAAAAACGAAATATCAATTTAACATTTTTTTTTTTTAAAACCACTCTCAGAATGTTTCTTCTTCAATTTTGCTTTAATAGAAACGCCATTTTGAGACAACGGCGTTATAACTGAAAGTAATTGCTACCTTATAAATAAGTTAGTTTGAGTAATGACATCAGTCTCATTTGAACATTTTTACACCTCAAGTAATATATATTTATGTTATTGTAAATTAATTCAATTTAAATGATACATATTTTATAACTAATTTTAGACAAATTACTTTTTGATATTCTTGGAATCTTAGACTGCATATAGTGTTTTAAAAATATTAATCGATATCTCAAATGTCGTCATCCTTTTATCATACAGCATGAGAATTTCATCGATATACTTTGTTTCACCTCCTCAGAAGAAAATCCTTCAACATATAACTCGTCTCCTGCTACCATTTTAAAGCAAAATGTTACTGTTGTGTTCCTATCAACAAAGCAAATGGTACTGCATTCGTAATGTCGAGTTCTTTCACCCCGAAAATACGTGACATAAAATGTTGCTTTTTTAGCCTCTGATACGTTCAAACTGATTAAATAAAAGCCTTTCAGTGGGGCGGTAAATATCCCAGTTTTTGGCTCAAAGTGGTGTCCGTAGTTTATTTCTGAAGAATTCCATGATCTGACAATACGACATTCCTTAGTGACGTCAGATGTAATCTTCCACGCAAAAAATCCAACAATCAAAGGTGTGCACTTTAGTTCTGTGGAGGAGATAAAGTAGAAGTCACATATTCCTTACCAAGAATAAAGCTACACTTAAAAGTATTTTATAAAAGTAAATACAATTTTTAAATGCAATTTTTTGTTTTATAAAAGTTGAATTAACACTGTAAATTTGTGAAATGTTCATATAAAATTTAAATTCTTCATTACCACATATTATACGATCTAATACAGACGGTTCTTCAATACAAAATATTTTCGCGTTCTTACTAATTCATTTTTTATATCTAGTTTCGCCTTTTTATTAGCATTTTAAATTTTCGTAATCTGTTGGTTTTCTTGTTAGATCAGGTAACCTATTCCATCCAAATTTAAGACTGGAAGGTATGTTTTTTTCTTCCATGCAGAATAAGATAATGTGTTTTTATAAGTATATCTATCTGAGTGTTGTATTAGGTCTTTTTGCCTTGTAATTCAAAATGAGCTTTTATTACCTCATCTATTCAACCAGTGTTTTTTTTTCCTAGCATAACTTTCCTGTTAAAGCGTTTAGACACCTTTTTTCATAGAATATTTGGTTTAAATTTTTTTTTGGTTGTATTAAATATACGTTCCGTTATTATTTGTACACACAAAAAGAATTGACTATAATTACATTAATTATTGAAATCATTACTATATTTAAACAAATGTCCATTTTTCAATAGTCTGTGTTATCGAGGCGAATGTAGGGCTTTAGTGTTGTATCTTACTTATAAATATACGATTTTTTAACATGCAATAAAAAGGTATCAGACACTAGGCATTAAACCCAGGGATGAAATAATGCTAATTATATTATACTAGCAATTTACCTGCGCTTTGCTGTAGTGAATTAGGTTTTTAGTTGGCGTTGAAAACCTGCGTTATATCAATTCAAAACACAAATAGATTTTAAAATTTAATCTAGATCATGTTAGATTTTCTAAATATATTAAATTCACCGTGTTTGTTGTCTGTCTTTCGTGGTCCAGTGAAAACAATTAACTAACAGACAATTACAGAATTAGTGATGATCAGTTATAATATAATACATAAACTACATTTAGGCCTCCGGTCCCCAGTTACCGATAAATTAAATGTATTTAAGCCTGTTAACATCACATGAGTTTACTGGGAGATTTTAAAATAATACAATTTTTAAATGTCTTATTTAATATGCGACAAAAAATAATTGTTCTTAATGTTGGTGAATTTAAACAGTTTTAATAACTTTTTCATTGAAAAGACTATAGATGTGAAGATTTGAAAATGTAATTTTTTTTATTGATGAATCTTTTTCTGTAGTAACACATTAATGTATATCTATTTAAATATAAAACAATGGTAAGTATTTTGGCAGTTATAATAGTCCTGTACGAACATGGTGTGTAACTTCATTAAAAGTCATTTTAATGCTCCTGCCTACACCGGAAGTTAGATAATTAGTAATGATTGATGATTGAGTGAATTAAAAACTATACTTGGGTCCCAGGTCCCCAGTACGGGATATTTTAAATATGTTTTCTCCCTCTACCATCGTGGAAGTGTATTTAACTACCCCTCAACGTTGCACGCCTTTACCTATTAAGTAAGTAAGAGATTTATTGATTTTCTATTTTTATATAGCTCACAAAAGAGAAAAAAGTTTTTGGGGCCCCAGCCCTCATGAGTGTGTATTTCAAAAATCTTTTACACCTACTTTCGTTGTGAGAGGTTACACAACAATTTTCCAAAGTTTCATGCTCGAACATACTCGGAAAATTCGGACAATTAGTGTTGAGTCGATTTTTAATATAACAAAAACTATATTTCAGTCCCGGGCACCCATGAGAGGGAGTTTTACAATATTTTTTTGCAAAATTACGTTGGGAGCATGTACTCAAAATTTTGTCCACAGTTTCAATCATCTGCCTATACAAGAAAAAGGACAATTAGTGATTTTTCAATTTTTATATAGCTCATATTAGGAAAAAAGTTTTTTGAGCCTTCATGAGTGACAATTTTTTTTTTTTTGGTTAAAATAATCGTAGGAAACATGTACTCAAAAACTTTCCAAAGGTTTCATGCTTCTACCTACACGGGAAATAAGAAAATTGGTGATTTTCCATTTTTATTAAGCACATATTAGGAAAAAAAATGTTTTGGGTCCCCGGCCCCACATGAGCGAGATTTTAAAAATTATTTTTGCCATTTGTCGTCGTGAAAGGGTTTCAAACAACTTCCCTAAATTCCATGCTCCTAACTACACCGAAAAGAGGAGAATTAGTGATGAGTCGGTTTTTAATGTAAGAGAAAATATAGTTGAACTCCTTGCCCCCCATGAGAGTTAGTTTTAAAATTTGTTTGGGCCAAATTTGCGCCGAGAGCGTGTTCTTAAACCATTTCCAAAGTTTCATATTTGTACTCATATGGCAAATAGAAAAATTGGTGATTTTCAATTTTTATAGAGCCCATATTCTGAAAAAAAATTGGGCCCCCAGCCCAACTTCAGCTAGATTTTAAAAAATCTTATTCGCAAATTTAGATGCTTTTGGTCATCCAACAACTTTCCAAAGTTTCATGCTTCTAACTACACGGAAGTTGAAGAATTAGTGATGAAGTTAAGAACAGTTTTTGGCCCCCGGCCCCACATGAGCGAGGTTTTAAAATTCTATTTCGTCAATTTTTGTCATTAGAGAGTACCCAATAACTTCCCAAAGTTTCATGCTTCTACCTACACGGGAAATAGGAAAATTGATGACTTTCAATTAGACCATGTGAGAAAAAGTTTTTGTGGCATCCGGCCCCACATGAGGGAGATTTTTTAAATTCTTTTAAACTAAATTTTGTTGTTATTGGGTACACAACAACATCCTATAGTTTCATATTTCTACCTACACGATAACTTGGAGAATTAGTGATGTAAAAAAATAATTTTGGGCCCCCGGCCCCACATGAGCGAGATTTTAAAAATTCTTTTTCGCCACTTTTTGTAATTAGAGGGTACCCAATAACTTCCCAAAGTTTCATGCTTCTACCTACACGGGAAATAGGAAAATTGATGACTTTCAATTTTTAAAGGGACCATATAAGAAAAAAACTTTGGGGCCCACGGCCCCACATGAGGGAGATTTAAAAAATTCTTTTTCAACAAATATTGTCGTTATAGGGTACCCAGCAACATCCTAAAATTTCATGTTACTACCTACACGCTAACTTGGAGAATTAGTGGTTTATATTTTTTTAAAAACAGTTTTTTGGCCCCCGGCCCCACATGAGCGAGATTTAAAAAATTCTTTTTCACCATTTTTCGTAGTGAGAGAATACCCAACAACTTCCCAAAGTTTCATGCTTTACCTACACGGGAAGTTTGAGAATTAGTGATGAATCAGTGAGTCAGTGAGTCAGTGAGTGAGTGAGTGAGGGCTTTCCCTTTTATAAGGATAGTTATATAATTTTTTTATTGTATGTATGGGTGGCTGAATGTAACTATTCTAACAATTTCCCGTGCATCTCACATGTGAAAAACATTCAAGTATATTTCCCTAAATTTTATTACCTATTTCTTTCACGACGCCAGTCAGTTTAGCCATTCGAATTTCAACATCATCTACCTGTAAAATGTTAATTGAAAATTTAAAAAAAAGTAATTAAGTAATGCTTGAGTTTAAGAATTGTAACCCCCCCCCCCAAAAAAAAAATAAATAAATATATATCTATATATATGATTATAATTTGGGGTTCTATTTATTATATAATTAACTTTGATATATTCTTGCTACTCTTGATTTTCTTGTTCAAGTCCTCATTTTAGTTATCCAAGGGATTCCATCTCTATGATCATAATCGACATATCTTAGAGAACTTTTAATTTTGAACTAATTGGCATGGTGATTTTCTTTAAATTTCACATAACTATTAAACTACTTATTGTTCGTCCATCGTACGCGAATATGTCATTGTGATTATATTTTTTTTAGCTAACGCAGCCACTTGTGTCTCCGGTACTCTCCAGAAGGTTTATTAGTCCTATTTTTACACAATGTTTTATTAGCCCTATTTGTACACAATGTCGCATGTCGAACATGAGATGGTTTATTAGCCCTATTTGTACACAATGTCGCATGTCGATCAGGAGTTGGTTTATTAGCCCTATTTGTACACAATGTCGCATGTCAAACAGTAGATGGTTTATTAGCCCTATTTGTACACAATGTCGCATGTCAAACATGAGATGGTTTATTAGCCCTATTTGTACACAATGTCACATGTTAAACAGTAGATGGTTTATTAGCCCTATTTGTACACAATGTCGCATGTTAAACAGAAGATGGTTTATTAGCCCTATTTGTACACAATGTCGCATGTCGAACATGAAATTGTTTATTAGCCCTATTTGTACACAATGATTTATTAGCCATATGTGTACACAATGTCGCATGTCGAACATGAGATGATTTATTAGCCCCATTTATACACAATATCGCATATGGAAGAGGAGATGGTTGTTACTTCTTTTTGTACACAATGTCACATGTCTAGCAGGAGATGGCTGTCTAGCCATCAGGAGAGTCATGAAAATGACCCTTCCTTGTTTGAAACTCGAACTTTTCAGCCTATTGTATGTGTAAACTCTGTCACTGGCTGCTGTCTTGCGTACCCATTGCCAAACAATTAACAGAGTGGTGAAATTGCGCCCCAATACCCGTGAAAATGTTGGTTCAATGTACATTCCTACGGTGGTCGAGCTGCCGCACTTCTGTGTTCATATTTTGACTCAAGAACAAGTGATGAAATTAAACGTTTTCATCTATAATTTTTAACTATGAACTAGAAATAGCCCGCAATTTTATTATAAGATTACAGCCCTTTATTTTAGAAAAACTTCAATTAACCAGACCTACACAATTAAAAACAACAACCAAAAAAGAAGAAAAAACCTTTTCAGCACCCTCTTCTCATTTTGTTTACTATACTGTACCATAGTATTATTTCAAGGTCATAATTTTTACATCGCTGTTTTCATTGTATCTAAATTAGCATTATCAAAAAAAAAATTAACAAGGGGTATACCGGATTCAAATTAGTCGATTTTGGCCAGAAGTGCTGAAAAGGATTTTCATTAAAAACCTGCCACACAGTTAACTTCAGTTTTATTGGGGTCCTGTCAAGGAAGTATTTCTGGACCTGTTCTCATATTTTCAGTATGCACTTGCTGGTGCTGTAAGGAGGAGACCCTTTCTTGACATCTCCCACCTTCTCTTCTCCATATGAAATTTCCTTCCTCGCTACCTCCTGTTCTTCCTCCATACACACTGATACGCAAAGCGCGTTCCTTGATCGGGGAATGTTTGCTCTGCGAGTGAGTCGTGGGGATGTTCTCAGCCGTTGTCGTTCGTTGCACGAATCGTTGTTTGCTCGATGCGTTCATTAAGCGTGGTTGTTTGTGTGTATACATATATATTTACGTTTTGTTTTTGTTTTTTTGAAGCGCAGTAATCCTTTTCCCTGTCTGAGGTACCGCACTATACAAGTTATACAATTCTTATTAACATCATTTAGAGCAAATCGAAATATTCATCATTTATACAATACCTTTGAAATATATGCGTTGCTAGATTGAACCTTCTTGTTTAGGGAATCTTTTAACATGTCCAAAGGGGCCACTCTCTTGGCAAACATCTGACAAACCATGGCAATCTGTAAATAATTTTTAAAAACGAAAAACATTTAATGTCATAGATAGAAATAACCACAGATTCATTTCAGGAATAGAGATATCCTCTAAAATATATTTGATAGAATCAAGGCTACCTGCGCCATCTTTTGGATAGTTCTATGTCTTAACCTCCTAGACACAAACATATGCGATTGCGTCGTCTTTAGCTGAATTTTTTCTCTATAAATTTAGGAAACTTGCTTGAGTTTGCTTAGTTATGTCTAGAAATAAATACCTAAAGAATTATATTAAATTGTCTTCTACTACTATCAGCTCAAACTTAATTTAAGTATCATTATTAAATATATTATTTTTTAGAATAACATTAAAAATATTAGTTCTTTGTTTTTTATTCTCTTGCTTTTTAAAAATATAATTTTCCCTTCCTGAAAACTCCTCTCAATCGCCGACTATCCATACATTATTCCCTGTTCCGCTAAGCCCTATGCACTGTTTTTGCCTGCATTACCAGCTTGTGTCATTAGAACGAAACACCGACAACTAAGACGATTTAGTGTTACCTCGCTATGGACGAAAGGGCTCTGGGAAATCTCTTTTAAAAATAAAAAATTAACTAATACGGTACAGGGTTATATAAATCTACCGTACCGTATCGTCAAATTGAACCTTGTTGTGTCTGCTCAAAGCTTCCAGTTCGTTTTTATTCTGAACTGACATGTCCTTGATCGATTTCTCCAGCTGATTCATTTTATCAGATATGTCTTCAAACTGTTGGCTTGTACTCTCGACTCTCTTTGTTAAATCTTGCACTGACTTAAATGTGTCGTTGCTTCTATTCTTTACATCGTTAATCTCTTTGCTGACTACTGTAATTGACCCATTGACGTTGTTATTGAACTCTTCCAGTCTTGTTACCTTTCCGTCAAAATCTTTTATAGTTTCCGAGAAATAACTAACAGTCGAGGAAACACTTTCAACTTGCTCTTCAAGTTGTGTAATCTGTGTTTGTATTTCCTGACTTTTAAACTGTTTAAGCGTGTCCACTTTTTTGTTAACACCATCTTGTAAAGTTGACAGATTTTTTACAATCTTGTCAAGATTTTCTTGTTTATCTTGAACTTTTTCCATGTTTCTCTTCAACGAGGACACCGCCTCTTCTAACACGGAGAATCTCGCTGTCATACTTTTAGTAAGTTTAACTTCAGTGTCTGCACCTGGAAATTATATTTGATATTTAATTTTATTTAAAAGTTCCAAATAGGAATTTTGGATGCATGGCAATCTCAAGTAAAATAAAATAAATCAAATTTTGATACTTGAAGAAATTCTAAATTGGTTATAAGTGTTAATTATCGAGTTTGATCAATGAATGTGAACAATTTTGTAATAGATGTGGCTTAAGAAATGTTTTTACAATTTCTAACACATATAAATCTTATAACCATTTGGGTAAAATATGAAGAAAGCAATTATCCCTTTCTTACATTTAGTTTGCAATAATTCATCTTGGTTAAAAGTCGTGTCTAACTGTAAGCCATCAACTTTTTGACACTCTTGGAAATTTGTTAACGTCGAAGAATATTGAAAGAGTGCTGATGGTCTTACGTCACTTACGGTCACGTTCCCCGGAGGACCTAAAATTTATGGCACATTGATTTGGCGTTAAAGTGACATAAAAATCTAAAATTATACCAATTACAACACGACTTAAATGTATTTAATTAAATTGATACCAAAACTACTACTTAAATTTTATTGTTTTCTTTAAAGTGGTGTTGACATCCAATTCTTCTTTTCTATGTATAACAAAATTTAAGAGCACAATTAAACAAAAAAATGCAAGCGTTGAAACACACAAAACGATTTTATTAATATAAGATTTATATATTAAATATACTTCTATATGAATATGCATATGTATGTATAAAAATATGTATATATATGTAAAACAAAGCTTTATTTGTTTAAGATGGGTCACTCTTTCATTGTCTGGCATAATAGTTACATATATTGGTGGATCTCGATCAAACTTGGCAAGTATATGCATCATTATCAATATCACACTAAAAGAGGTATTTTAAATTTACTTCAATCACAATATCGTAAGAACATTTGTTTAAATCTTTTTAATTTAATTGCCATTAAATGTAATGCAAATTTTCACAGTTAATATTATTTTAATGAACCGAAAGCAGCTTGTAAAAAGATAACAAATACATATTTTCCTTTTCTGCAGACGTTAGAACAACGTGAGTTACGACTTACCAAAGGGAGAGAACTGGACATCGTGTCATTTTTATGGAATCATACGAGGTCAAGGGATTCTAACAAAAATGGGATCACTTTATAAAATGGAAAAATACTTAGCTATGTAATCCCATTAAATTATATGTATTTTATAGGGGAAAGAAATTTACTTTTTGAATGGGATCCATTAACGCATCGTGTCTATAATAGAGTATGTAATCTCAGAGAAATATGGAATCAAAAACGGATTTGACCAAGAACGGGATCTTATCAAACACCGCGACTAGTACCGGAGGTCCACAAAAGGTGGTCCCAAATACTTGCCCATGTGAAGCCGGTTATATCAGTCTAGTTTATTAACTTTAAATTTTAACAATTTCAAATTCTATACTTGGATTAAATTTGTTAAATTTTTAACAATTTGTAAGTATACTAATCTTGATATTTATCGAATTCCAAAATTGTATTTCTTTTTGAAAATTTGATTGAAGATAGTTGTCTGTTTGGGCTGTCCTCGGGACAATATTTCCCGAGACGAATAGTTCCAAAAAAAACAAAAAAAAAAACAACGATATCCGCCGGGGCGAATGTACGGAGCAGATTCCGGTTGGTCCCTAATATATATATCTATATCATTTGGGTATCTTTTTGTCTGTCGTCTTTGTTACCTGAAATCTCCACGGCCTTTGATATAAAAAATGTCGTCGTCTGTTGGATTCTGTTAGATATAACCTCAAATGTTTGCTGAGTCACATTGCCTCCAGTCAACCAATCATCCACCTCCTTTTGAATCTGACAATTATTTAGACACAGACAATTATTTTGAATTTGTTTCGTTAGTGTATTACACCAAATCAAATTTTAAGGTAAAAAGATGTAGATCTAAATGTAATTTACAATCAGAAATCAACTTCTTATAATGTGTTTATTTTACGTGATAATTTTATACCAGAGACGTTATTAATAATCAGTAATAACGAGGTGTTTTCTTATTTCTATAATACAGAAGACCCCTCAATCTAATCAAAGCGATCTAATAGTTTATGTTGAGACATGATGTTATCTATTTTTTCTGCCTACCCTGATTAAAGACTCTGTTTTATGCACATATTTTTTTACAATTTCATTCAACAGAATTTATACCAGTAATGAGAATAAAAAATTGCAACTTTTCTATTATTAGTAGAACTTATTTTAAACTCTTCAATTACCATAGAAAATAGCAATATTTTTGAAAAAGAATTATTACTTGTTTCAAGTGTTTGAAAAAAAAAGTAAAATACAATTTTTATTTTTATTTTACAAAGCTAAACAAACACAAATAGTCAATAGAGACCATCTGTAAATTTCTTAAAATGATATCAAGTGTTAATGAAGCAGATGTAAATACAAATGATGTTGAAAGTAGTTTTAAAAGATAACTGCTATTCTTTAGTTTGCATAAAAAAGCATTTGGTTGAAGATGGTGCTCGCAAGACGATTAATGTAAGAAAGCAAAGATTCACATGCCATCACACAGCCACATCGTTAGCATAAAATACTGATAAAGGTTTTTAATTCTTAAGAAGAATTTCCAGGAAAGAATGGTTATTATGCTAAACCTGAACGAATATCAAGTAAAACTGTTAATAATTGAAATGATACGCATGTATTTATTGATAATTTTTTCTTACCATCTTCTCTACACTTGTTAATGCATGCATTGCACAATCGGAACATCGTGAATTCATTTAGTTTGCGAGTACCTTATTTCTTCTTGACAACTAAAAGTATACATTTTGCAAAGAATTCTGATAATACCATGCATGAAGTAAAATATTTTGACAGGCATAATTTTTAATTACAGATTTTGCAATCAGCTCATTACCTTTTTAAGTAAATATATCAGACATTGTTTATTTAGGAGCGGTGCGTGATTCTTTTTGAAATAGCAATAATTACAGTAAATTACCAATATTATTTTTACAGGAACATTAATCATACATTTCTACGTTGTGGGTATAATAATGAGCATTTATAAACCCTAAAAAATAATTCTTCAAATATTAATAAATCCGTTAAAAGCTATTCACGTAATGTGATCCAATTCTACTATTATTTATAGTTAAAAATGTTGCTTAACGTCATTTTTTTCAAGCACACGAGATAAGGCAAAGTTTGATTTTCAGAGATTCAAATAATAAAACAATTCTATAAATACCCTTTTGATGAAATACTCTGTAGCCACGCTAATTGTGTCCCTCTTCCCTTGGAGCAACCAATAAAAAATAATTCTACAAATACCTTGTTGATGAAATTCTCTGTCGCTACGCTAATTGTGTCCCTCTTCCCTTGGAGCAACCAATAATAAAATAATTCTACAAATACCTTGTTGATGAAATTCTCTTTCGCCACGCTAATTGTGTCCCTCTTCCCTTGGAGCAACCAATAATAAAATAATTCTACAAATACCTTGTTGATGAAATTCTCTGTCGCCACGCTAATTGTGTCCCTCTTCCCTTGGAGCAACCAATAATAAAATAATTCTACAAATACCCGATTGATGAAATTCTCTGTCGCCACGCTAATTGCGTCCCTCTTCCCTTGGAGCAACCAATAATAAAATAATTCTATAAATACCTTGTTGATGAAATTCTCTGTCGCCACGCTAATTGTGTCCCTCTTCCCTTGGAGCAACCAATAAAAAAATAATTCTACAAATACCTTGTTGATGAAATTCTCTGTCGCCACGCTAATTGTGTCCCTCTTCCCTTGGAGCAACTCCAGCTGCTGTCTTATGGAACTTTCAAAAATCTGGCGCGGTTCTACATAGTAGGCCATTGGTGTAAATCTACAAAACTTTATATAATCCAATTAGTAAGGTAATAGAGCATTTTCTGATTAAACACGTGCACTGATACACATTATCAGGCAGGCATGCGCACGATAGATGGCATACACACTCACACACACACACACTCACACACACACACACACACATACACACACACACACACACACACACACACACTCCCAGTGGTACTTCTTAAGACCCGTTGGGTCACTCCATTTTAAACACTGCGGATGTCAAAACTTCAGCAGGTGTCTCTACTAGTAAACAATCGGATCTCAGCTGTATTTGAATACAGTTACAAGATATTAGTTTTTAATAATATCTAATGATAAAAAAATTAGAAACTTGTGTTATTATAAATGGTTAGATAAATTTCTGGAAATATATTATTGCTGACCTACCTTTATGTGTAATTATTTTCGATATTTTTAGATATATTATTTTTAGAAACTGGGTCTCTATGTTTACTATGAAGATTGATAGCACAACGAGTTATAATAATTGTTATAGTTTCGTGTTTTAACAAGTAGCTACAAACACACACAGACTTATTCCAATAGGCAGACTATGTTCATTATTTTCTAGTTATTGTTTTATACCTACTCACATTTACCGAACATACTTTATCACATTTTAGTAATCTGTTTTTTATTGCTAAAATAAAAGTTAAAACCGGACATTATTTAAAAAAAAACAATTTCAATATATGATATCAGACTAAATTCATTTATGATGACTGTTGGATTAATAAAAAGCTATATCAATAAATAACAGAAACTATATCTATTAAAAGGCGTATGGTTAATAATAATTAAACAATCCCTATTGTATATTTTAAAAATATATTTACCGTCCAAAATTTGATTGTGCAAAATGCACAGTACACAAGACAAGACTGAGATAAGACAAGGATGAAAAATGGACACGTAAAATTGGAAATTCCCATAGCTAATATTAGTAACTTTCATTTTCATTCTCTAAAACGGTAATTTGTTTTAAATGAAAAAGAGTCCATTAGTTTTCATCAAGACATTTAGCCTATAAAACTTTTCTGAATAACATTTATAAAATATCAGCCCATCTTTCCCCGTCATTTCAGAATTAGATTGTTAAGGAAAATAAACAGTCCAAATAAGGATGTGTTAATTAAGAAGCTTCATTTACTCTCGGATATGAACGAAACATTTCAAAAGTCGGTCACACAAAAAATGACATACTTTATTGTCTTCGCGTACAATTTTTTTTTTTTTTTAAATAATAATAAAATGAAACAATTTAAAGAAATTATTAAACCATGAAGATCCTAATAGAGTAAATTAAATGTAAGTTTGAGATCACTTATGTTCTGATAAACAAGAAATTTAAAAAAAAATAAAAGCTTGATTAGTCAATAATTAAGTTAAATTTTCAGACTTTATAGACATCTGGTAGAGATAAAAATGTTTATTGCTACATTTCGTTACAAAGGAGAAATGGTAACTGGTAAAGTTTATAACTTTGAAAACTCAAACTATTTGAAATGTTTTTTTTTTAAACAATTTTATTGCACCTTTTAAAAAAAAATATTTGAGTGTGGTGGACTGAATGTATGACTTTATAGCAAGTATGGTTCCACCGGAAACTCTGATAACATTATTTAACTAAAACGAATAGATCAAACAAAAGACAACAAAAGGTATAATGATGTTATAAAAATGTTATTATGAAAACTATGATTAAAGAAAATACATTCTTTCTTTACCCGGTTAAAAACTAATTATTTTTTCCATTTTGTGTTCAATTGGGAAAAAAAATCAAACATCAAAATTGACAATGTATTCATGCGTGGCAACGCTCTAATGTCATGAGATACAAATAAATATCATTGGTCAAATGAAAAAATTTTCAAATATCACAAGTTTGTTTTTTATTTGCGTAAAGGAATTTACTATTTCGTTGAAATAACTAAGAGTTGTAAAGGTTTTTAGACAGCAAAATTGACAATCTTCATCCTCATTGAGCGCCTAACTCAAATTTCTAACCAATTTTTTGTATGGAGTTATTTTTCATCAAAATAACAAATGCCTCATTTTACAGGCTTATTTCTCATCATTATAGTATATTAAATAACTCATGTAATCTCACTAACCCTACGAGATGTCACACTAACAAAATATTATTTAAATACAAATTTATGATGGCCGTGTACGAGGAGATTTATATTAAAAAAATCAGCCAAAAATGAAATCCTTATAAAATTATTCTAATGACTTCTTCCACATATCTCTAATATCACATAGTGTTGCTAACTTTGTCACCTATACCAAAGTCATGCGCTTGCCCCAAGAACACAGAAGAACATCTAAGCAATAATATCATAAGGAAGAGGTAATTCGTTTTTTAAAAGGGCATTGCAAGACTCAATTGCTATGTGCAATATTTTACAAGAGCAAAAATGTTGTTCATGCTTTTTAAAAATGAACTCACAAGGAATTGATATAGTTTCCTTAAATCACCTTGCTAGTATCATGTTGGTTTACCTTTGACATTGTTTTTATTGAATAACTCTTTACAATTAAAGAGAAAAGTTTTAAAAATCACAAATAAAATATTTTGAAATTATGCTATTCAAATTTTATGTTTCTTTGTTGGTGGTATATTAATTTATTTGAACTATTAACATTGTCATGTTTTCCACTTTTGGCTAAACAAGATGTTAAATATTCATTTATTACATTGAATTTGATTTTTATTTAAAGTGACTGAAATACACTTAGCCCTAGGGTCTTCAATTGTTATATGACTACTTTACTCAAGATAATAAAACACACAAATTCATAACTATAAACAGGGCACAAGTTTAAGTTAAGTTATATATTTGGAGTTATGATGAATTATTAGTTAAATGTTTTTGTTGACGCACTTAAAGTGACAACTCAAGATTGATTACATTGAGATTGCAGCTATGTTGAGAAAAAATTGTTAACTTAAATTTGTCTTATCAGAGAAAGTTGACACAAGATATTTCATTATATATTTTTTGCATTTTAAAAAAATGTATTCATTTTAAATGATTTAACTTTCTTTAAAGACTTTAACAAACACTTTCTTATATTTTTTTAAAAACAAAAAATCATTATTTTAATTATCATTATCCTTTTTATCATACAGCAATAAAAATTAATCGATACAACTTTATTTCGAAACAACTTCCTAAATAACGCGATTGCAGACAATAAATCGTATGTATAGAGGGAGAGTCGTTAATACATCACATATGGTTAGAAAAGAGATAAGATAAGGGGCAGACGTGGGAGGGACATTGCCAAAATCACGTGTCGTTCTTGTATGGACTAAATCCTAATACGACGACGTCTTTTTTTTTCTTTTTTTTCGGGGGGGGGGTTAGGGGCCGTCCATAAATGTTATTTTATAACCCTGGTTTATCTAAAGAAATATGAAAAAAAACAAAAAAAAACAACAACAACATATCACCGCTTGTCCAAAATATGTGTTATTAATATCGCCACGAAAGTTTTTGCGTGGAATATCGACATGGCAGAATGATGCACTAACAAATATCTATATAACATGATTGTTCAAATATTGTGTTTAACTTTCAAGTAATTTATTTTACTGTTTCATTTTTCATAAGATTATTGTAAGTTAAATTAATTATTAAAAATTAAATTAACTTTTAAAAATATTTTTATTGAATAAAAGTAGCACATATAGCTTGTGTTTTTCATTAAGTACGGTTATTCATTAAAAATGAACGGTTATTCATTTCTCCGTTAATAAATACAACAATAACATACATAATTTCGAAGGCATACTTAAAAGATTCAAGCGCCTTGGAAAAATTGCCATCTGCAGTAACTAGTAAAACGAGATCAGATGCTGGATCTTTTCTATGGAATCTCAATTTATGTGAACCCGTCTTCTATAAATTAATGCAAACCCATTTTATGGAACAAAGATATGTGCTAATACATAGCGCTGCTATAACGATTTGGAGTGGAAATTTCAGAAGTCGTGTTTCTATCTTTAGAGGAAGAAGCACAACGAGAAATGTTTTTATGCATAGATGTAATTATAAAAGAAAATAAAAGAACGCGCTGATGAGTTACAGGTCATGCAAGAAAATATTCGTGTATAATACCATGTAGCCTACTAAATGAAAAATGTGAACATCAAATAAATTTTTTAAATTTACTTTAATAAAGAACATTTCGATACTGAAAGAGAAAGGATTCAGGTTCTTATGGCAGTACACAGGGCCGGTCTTAGTTATTGCGGGGCCTGCAGCTTAGATTCCGAAAAGGATTGCGTGGGGCCCAGTTTGGGTAGGAATAACATATTAATAAGGATAATAAGTAAAAATTAAGATAGGTCGAGCCTATGATAGCAAGGGGCCCACTGCGACCGTACAGGTTGCAGTAGCCTTAGGCCAGCCCTGGCAATACCTACACTACAAGAAGAGGAATTCGGTTAGAAAAACGGGGGGGGGGCTGAAATGGCCCATTGATCTAATAAAATATATTCGAAAGTATCGATTGGAAATTATTTACTCAAAATTATAATTTTGCTAAGAATTTTTTCAACATTGGCTATCAGTGTAAATAGTTGTGAAAGGCGCTTCTCCAAAGTTAAGTTGAAAAAAAATATGTTCGCTTCACAATAAGTTATTTAAGACTAAAAAATCTGGCAATATTGTTCATAGAAGAAGATAGTACTAGTACAAATAATTTCAATTTTGATAACATAATACACGATTTTTCTACTATGAAAGTTAGGATGTAAGTAAATGTATAATTTTTAAAAAAAATTACATCCTGATGTATACAAAGCCTTTGTTTCTTTTTTTAAAAAAACATATATTTATAAATTTAAAATAATAAAAGCATGTTATTGTTAATGTTTTTGGGGTAAAAATTTGGAAAATATTTTGTCTCCATTGAAAGGTGGGGCGTCATGCAACCCCAATTTCTTTCTTGTGGCCTTCAAAACAATTATCATTTTTGTTTTTTTATAACGTCCTTCGTTTTAACTACATTAATTTATTAATATGTATTAATTTATTTTTTTAAAGACAATCTTACGATTGACATAAGGAGCCTACATAAATTACATCACGCAATTTTGGTTGATTTTTCACTCCCGTCCCCTTGTCACAAGGTGTCACGAAACGAAATCTTAGACCCCTTCCTCAATGTGACGTCACAAAAATTCCCCTTGACCATAAAAGCAGTATTTTCTATTTAAAATTAGCATCTTTCAAATATTTTTTTTGTTCATTTAAATATGTTTTTACTGTACATTTCTTCGCTTAATAAGTTTAATTTTGCATGGCAAACACATAATAGAGACTTTCATAAATGGAAAAGGAATTGAAATAGTACTGGAAATTGACTGACATTGTTTTCCTTTTTAATATTTAGTAATGTTGCTGCAAAGTTATTTCCACAAAAAATTCTATAAGTATCAGGTGCCTTAATATTTCATTTTTAATTTTTGCCCACGTAAACAAAGGCGTATCTCTTCTTGTGCGCACCAAGTCCAATAATCTTTCAAAACGTCTTCACAAGTGAATATCCGATTTTTAAAATAAAAAAAATTCACTACAACACAATCTCTCTCTCTCTCTCTCTCTCTCTCTCTCTCTCACACACACACACACACACGCTGTCATACACACTGACACACACACAAAATTAATTGGTGATTAGCTTAACTAAGTTGTAATTTTTAAAAAATAGAAAAAGGAATTAATCTGTGTGTACAATTGTGATGTCCTGCTGGCATAAACATTGATGACTTCACTCTTCCCTATGTTTATGCTGAGACCCGTGCTAGCAGAAGTGGCTGCGACAATATTTGTTTCCTACTACATCTGTTGTTAAGTATTTGCAAGAAGGGCAATATCGTAAGCAAAGTCAAGAGCATTAAGTTGATTCCATAACGTTCACCGAACGCCATTCCGTTTCTCTTCTGACAATGTGTTTATCAATGACTTACAGGACCAGGAAGGTTGAGAGCAAACACACTTGTCTCACACCAGTCCTCGCCTGGAAAGCACTTATTACCTGCCAATCATGGACATCTTGGCAATCTATCCTTCGTATGTGTTTCTGATCATATCAGCAATCCTGTGTGGCACCCCATAATTCCCTTGCAATTTCTACAGGTTCTGCCCGTCCACACCATCGCAGGCTTAGTCATAGTCAATAAATTTGGCTTAGAAGGGAGAGCTCAACTACACAGAATGCTCCAGAACGATTCGCAATGTCACAATTTGGTCAGTGCATTATCTGTTGGTGCGAAAACCAGCTTGGCGGTCCTTCAGCAGAGGGTGTACAGGTTTTTTTTCATCCGTTATGTAGTACGGTTGAAAACCTTTACATGGACTGCATGGTGATCTCACTGTAGTTCGAGCAGGAGCTTAAATCCCCTCTCTTATGGACCTTGATAAGTTATACCTCCTTCAAATCGAAATTACCTTGCTGTTTGTTCCATGTCTTCATAAACAGAGGGTGTAGCATTTACACATTGGTTTAGCATACGCATTCAGTGCCACCGCTGGGATACCATCAGGTCCTGCAGGCTTTCCATTTCTGAGTTGTTTAAAGGCCCTGCTAATCTCTTCTGTGGTGGAAAAATTTTGTTCAATTAAAAGTGTATTAACAGCTAGCTGAATATCGGGTGCATTCTTTGGTTTCGGCCTGTTTAAAATATCTTCAAAGTGCTCCTTTCCTTTCTCTCTCTGTCGGTTTTCAGTTAGAATTCCAATTCCCTTTTTATGCTTCACTAGTCTCTCTACCTTGCTAAATTTCCATGACAGGGTCTTACTGTTATCAAACAGTTCCCTCATATTCTCCTGATGAGCTGAATCTTCTGCTTCTTTAGCAAGTCTGTCAACAAATTCCTTCTTATCCCTCTTGATGCTTTTCATAACTTCCTTATTTGAAGCTGCAAACTCTCATATATAGACATATTCAGGCTGTTAAAGACAAATTTAAAATTTAATCGATAACTTTTGAAAAATTAAATAGTTAATTTCGATTAAAGCAACAATTACAATTTATAATGCCATAAGTAACACTCATTAAACGTTCTTGATGAAATTCTAAATTACACTGGAATTACTCATTTATATGTCATTTTTTAAAACTATCTATAGATGTTTGTTGACATCATTTGGTTCACGTGATGAGCGGGTCTAATTGGCAATTTAACAATTCAAGCTGAAAAATTATTCAACTGTAACTGAGGTACCTGGTATGCACAAAACGGTCTTGGCAAGTAATGATATTATGACATTATCTGTGGTCTTTAAGTTTTCCAAATTTTTAACGCAGTAATTCGTTGAAAAAGATGTCGTCATTTTCTATGAGTCAGACTTTATTACTGCCATTAGCTTGATACGTTTTTTATTTGGTTTGATAAGTAGGCGAGGTGTTCGAACCATGTTAAGCAAACTTAATCAACATTTTAAAATTTCGCGTCCGTAAATAGTTTCAAATCAAAATGTTCGTGAAATCGTCAGTAAATTTGTAATTATTGATCGGCCGCTATTTATTATTATTATTTTGATTATTATTATTTTTATTGTTATTATTTTACTTTTTGATTTCCAATAATTTGCAAGTAATGGGTCGATGAATTTTTAAAAAATAATTGAATTGGTTAAAAAATTTAGTTATTATTCGAGTAATTAATCGCTAATTTCCGCATCCCTAATATATACTTATATTAATGTTAATGTCCTATGTTTAGGTTAAATGTGGACAACTGCATTTTCTTGGAAGTGTCGCAGGGATTTCAACATTTTCTATCCTTTACAATTCTAACTTTACAAGGAAGACAAATAATAGCGGATGTCGTGTTTAGAAAACTGATTTGGATGCCCTTTATATACTTATTTATATTTATTGATGTTACTTGAAAGTCTCTTCCAGGATAAAATAAAACCTTCACATTTCAGTGCTCCTTTTTTCAATATGTATAAATTGTCTCTCTTCTTGCGCGAGCCTAAATCTATACTTTATTCACATGTGAATATTTGACTGTTTCAGATAAATGGTTCCCCCCC
>MUZC01004489.1:845713-875856 GCA_002072015.1 Radix auricularia | reverse complement strand
AAATATATATATATAAATATATATATATATATATATATTATGTTTATTAAAAATGATATCTGTACTTAATGATAAAGGGACACAAAATAAAATTAATCCTTTTTAATATTCGGGCATAGTCCTAAGTTTTTTTATGTGATAAATGTCTCATTATAATGTCTTTTTTATGTGTTACTTTATCTTGCATTGTTATTATGCAGTTTTATGATAATGCATTGGTAGCTCACAAGTCAGATACTAACACTGTTCGTCTTGCAGATTTAAATTGAAACATTTTCATAGGCGTTGCTTTACAGTAAAACTAAACTTAAGTCTCTCCTTTTAATGTTCCATTATGTGTATGTGTGTGAGAGTTTAAACAAAATGACAGCAATTAAATTGTTATAATATTGTAAGATACAAATTGTTAATTGTTAACGTTGTTGTGTTATTGTCTTTCTTCACATATTATTTATTTTAAATTTTCATCATTAGCGTTGTTTGTGTTAGGAACAATAACTGTAGTCATCTGAGGAATTATTTAGAGAGTTATATTTTCATAACGCTGATGACGTCATTTGTGTTCTTCCCGTTGGTCTCTTTGATTTGACTTGATTTTATAAAATTAACACGAAAATTGATACCGGACATGAACATTTTGCACTGCGGCACTGTCTCACATAAACTAAATACGTGTTAAAATAAAAAAAAAACAATCGGTTAATTCAACCTATTTTAGCCTGATATGCCGCATTGTTAGTTTTTTTACTTTGTTTTACACCCATGGCTGGGGAGGCAGCACCATAGTGTGAGTCAGTGTGACGGTGAACGCCACACCAACCCCAGTCTACTGATTTTTTAATAAAATATCAACTCATTAGGTCTTCTATTCGCATATTTAGAATAAGGTCTTTTGGATAAAATATTTTAATTTAGTTTAATATTTCTTTGAGTGGCTAATGTCAATACCTAACCAGTACTATAGGAATTAAATGACACAATAACGTACTTGGTGCCGTTTTTTTAAAAAATGTGATTAGTGTAATTAATGATTTCAATATCCGTAAACATATTGTTTAATTAAATATATATATATATATTTATAAATATATATTTCAAGCGTTGAATTATGGCAAATATAGTATTAAATAGTTACATCAGCTTAAAATTTATGCACATAGCGCATTAGAAATTATGTGATGACTTTCAATTTGACATAATAATATGTGGTAATACTGAGTTACACTAGTTAAATTCATTTTTTATTAACATTTTAAATAAGAATAAGATGGACTGCAAAATAATTGAAATTATTATTTATAATAGAGTTTTTTAATGTCAAATTTTAAGGTATACTTAATTATTTTAAATTATACCTTTTAATTATACGTTGAATAACTGTTCAATTTTTTAACCACATATGCCGCTCGAAGGGAAATTCTGAAAACATTAGATGACTAAAACATATAAATCGATACATGACAACATAAAACATATTATACTGCAATAAAATGAAAATTTTAAAAATATTTTGATGAAGTAAAATAAACAGTTTATTAATCCTTTTAGAAATGAATTATATTATTATTTTTCCAATGAATTAATAAAAAAATCAAAATACAAATTACTACGTAATAACATATGGAAACGTTATAAAGTCTGACGTAAAAATCAATTTAAAAAAAAAAAAAATATTTTATTTTTTTGGTCGAAATTAGAATTTAGTTATCCAATGCCATAGTATATTGTGCAGTTTTAGAGACAATTAACCTAGGAACTTCACAATACCAAATATTTTCTGTAGTCTAACTTAGCCTCCCAGATGGCAAACAAACACAATATTACACAAATAAAAATTCTGATATCTGCGTTCAATGACATTTACATTAAAAATCATTCCAAAAAGTCAATCTTAATCAAGTTTTACTATTTGCGTCTTCTACACTTCTCTTTTTAAATCGTGTTTTTCTCTTTTTTACTTATTCCAACTTCGTGCGCTGCACATATGAACATAGCGATATATTAAAGCTATGACTAATTGTGATGACAAAGTGCACAAATTCATAACTAGTGACGTTACACACCATTTAGGTTATACGTTATATATTTGGAGTACTCATCTTTTGATGAACTATGAGCTATCTGTATTTTTTAAGATTATTGAAGTGGATGGTCAAGTTGGTTGCAAGAAGGGTGCAGCATTGTTGAATAGAGATGGTGAACTTGATTTTTTCTCATTTGAGCAAGTTGATATAAACTATTTAATAACAAATATTTCTTTTCATATAAATACATCCATTTTAAATGTTCTAATTTCATGCCAAATTTTATAGAAATTATTTTTTTTTAATATTCTGTGAAGTTTCGCACACCATATCCTTTTATAGAAAATTAAATTATATATTGTTAAATATCTTCATCATCTTATCAAACAACAACAAAATTTAATCAATACACTTGTGCTCGCACTCCCGTCTAAAGTTTCCGCTAACAGATATAACGAATTTCCTGCTTTCAGCTCAATGCAACGCATATCCGATTTGTTCTCACTGACAGAATAAATATAAAGGGGATAGCAGCAATCATCTTCAGGACTTTCCTCTAGCATGCAACTAACACAAAAACGTGAATTTTTTTCATTCGCTGATGCGCTCAAGCTGACTAAATAAAACCCATCCAGGGGGGCAGTAAATGTACCAGTCGATGAATTAAAGTGTTTACTGTATGCATTTTCGAAATTGACGAGACTGAAAGTGTTTGTGACGTCAGTCGACTCCTGTGCATTAAATCCAACATTCGGGTGACTGCACTTTAATTCTGGAAAAGAAAATTTTAAAATTACAAATTTACCATTTTCTTACAGAGAATAAAGTAAACTTAAAAATGTAAGTGATTTATGATGATTTATTTAATGAGATTTTTTTTAAAAATTACATTTAGCATAGTCATATTTAAAATTGTTAAAATAAAATGTTATTTGCACATTATTTTATATTATACAATATATTTATAATCTCTTTTCATACAATTATTTTTGTGTTCTACGCTTATCCATGGTATATATCTACTCTTGCACTTAATTAGACCAGATTTTCTCTTGTACGAACTCAACAGTATCAGTCTGGAGAATATATTAATCCAAGATTATGGGACTCTGGCACCACATGAGATGAATGTTGTACGCTGACAACCTCAATGCATCACCGCGCCCAATCTCTTCTTTACTAAGCTCTTACTTCTCTTTTCTTACTATTGTTCTCTTTATCTCTTGATTTCACCGCAGCTAAGTTTTATTATTTTATGTTTGTTTTATTTTTATTTTTGTTTTTTCACTATATATTTGTTGAAAAAGCCTCTTTGTCGAAACGTATGCTGTTTTTTGACGATTAGTTAGACTCACTTATACCAAGCTTGCATGTAATACATTTACTTATCTATAAGCCTTTTTGAAGTCTCAAGTAAATTGTATTCACTGTATTAGGGTTTTGTTTGCAACGCATTGTTAAGCATAGTTATTTTCCCAAAAGAGTTTGCCTCCACACGGCTCAGACTACGAGTATGACAAGCAGACAAAACGCAGCCCAGAACCAACAAACCGTCGCATGCTATGTTGAATTCGGGATAGGTGTCAGGTGCTAGTACAAAGTATGATGACAGTTCCTGCGTCGATCTCAGGCGGAGTATTATATAAGATGTCAGTGTCGGAAATCAAAGGAACCGTTGAGGGTCGGTTTACCCGTTCCCCTCATTGACGTCTAGTGAGTGGTACAGGTTTAAGGCTAGTAGTGCCAGTACGAATTAGTAAAATGTGCCTGTGAAGAACGTAACAGAACCCAGCTCTTAGAAAACCTTTCAATTGGGCTAAAAACTGAGTAATGCCCCTTGCTGATCCCCACGCCTCTGGCATCCTTAAACAATGTATTTCATATGCCGGTTTGGAGCCGAGGTTGTCGAATGAGAAAATACCACACCTACATGTGAAGTTTACTGTGTTCTTGATTGCCCAGTCGGCCACCTCAGGGCCGAACAATCCTGAGGAAGGGGTCCCAAGCTGTATGTTAACTTGCTTGGGATTGAGGGGCTCGCGTAGTTGCAAAAAGAGTTTCACACTGAAGAGCTCTACGTTGGGGGCTGCTAAATTTCCTCTACATGTTGTTTATTTTGAGTTTTAATTGAGTATAGACTGTTCGTTTCGGTGGTTTAACCAGTCACACGCACGAATTCTTGTCGAGAAGAACGAGTATTTTATTGTGATTGTTCTTCCACACGCAACGAGAGAAGTGTTTTTTATCTCTGCCTTTCTGAGGGTTATATTAATGTTACCATTGTGTAGAATTTCCAATTTATAATTAATTATATAAAGTAGGGCTGTTATCGATTAATTTTAATTTAATCGATAACTTTTGAAAAATTACCGAATAATTAATCGATAATTTTGATTAATGATAAAAATAAAATGTATGACGTCATTAAACTGAAAAGTTCAAGGGAAGTAACAAAAAGAGGCATTTCATTTTTTTTTATATTTAGATATAAATAATTCAATACAATGTAAATGAATTTGAATTTTGTTATTGTTAATTAAGGAAAAACAATGTTTAATTGTTGATATCATTTTCCTTATAAAACAGCTTATTTTCAAGTTTAGAGTTTAAAAATCTTTTTTTTTTTTTTTTTTTTTAATGGAGAAGTTTGTACGTAAAAAAGCAACTATTTTTTTATTATTAATGATTGATTATTTATTTATAAATCGGTAATATCATTGAAAATTTCTTCCTTAATTTTATCGATTAAAATAATTTTAATCGATAAATTTTTTTACCGATTAATCGAGAAATTAATCGATAATTTCCGCAGCCCTAATATAAAGTATTTTTCTACTCTGTACCTTGTTACAATTGTTTCTATTTAAACCAATGTTCATTTTTCATGTCTACCTTATCCGAGCTATCTACAATGCTCTAGATTCTAGATAGTATAATTAATGTTTTCATGTTGTTGTGTTTTTTTTTCTTCTAATAATCAGATAATTTTTAATAAAACCAATTGCCAGTTTGTTTAAGATATTTTTTTTTAAAAATCATTCTCCGAATTTTATGCTTCATTTCTGTTTACGTACATGATCCACATTTTGCTTAAGTGACGTAAGCCATTTACATAAACCCTCCTAGAGTATTTTTTAATTTACATCTGCATTGAATTTGTATCAACTTCTATGCACTGTTATAATATGTTAACTATTATTACCCATTTCTTTGAAAACTTCAGCCAGTTTAGTCACTTGAATTTCAACATCATCAACCTGGAAATTATTAAATAATATATATATTTTTTTTTAAAAAATAATTTAGCAAAATCATTTCCTAGTTTAAATTATATATGTTCATAATTTTGATTTTTTAATATATAAAATTTCAAATCACCTTCGTGGAAAGTTTCTCGCTACTGTTGAGTTTCTTATTTAAGGTCTCATTTATTTTTTCCAATGGATTCAGTCTCTTGGCTAGTAGTTGACATACGGTACCAATCTGTTTAAAATATAAACATATAGACATGGTAGTTTACATACAGTACCAATCTTTTTAAAATATAAACATATAGACAAGGTAGTTGACATACGGTACCAATATTTTTAAAATAAAAACATATAGACATGGTAGTTTACATACGGTACCAATCTTTTTAAAATATAAACATATAGATATGGTAGTTGACATACGGTACCAATCTTTGAAAATTTGAACATATTGTCATGGTGGTTATCTAGAAATAGTTAATAACAACTTTTGATTTCAACCTAAAAAGCTTTCAAAATTTACTGATACATTTTGAGCATATACTTTAACGAAAGGGTTTGGGCTTTTAAAAAATAAAAATGGAATTATCACATGAAACCTAATCAAATACCTAATTTGAATGTTGTTTATAGTCGAACCCACTTATCTCGAGCTCGGTTATCTCGCCAGCCCTATCATCTCGACGCTTTTCGGCAAACCCCTATGCTGTCTACATAACCGGGTCAGACTGTACTTCATACTTTATTTGTAACGTAAATACTTAATTTCTGAGAATCTTAGATATATACTTAAAATCTATTTTTTAATCTCCATATGTAAAAAAAATTGATCAATTATGAAAAGGAAACTTTTTATATTAATAATCTAAATCATTTCCATCTCAAAAGATAATAAGTCTTAGCTTTTACCTAAAGCTTAACTATGTGAAAACTTAGCCTAATCAATGGAGAAATATGAACGTTAAACCTTACTAACTTAGTTGTGTGGGCATTCGAACTAAATGAATGAGCATTTCCAATGCTTTATTTATAGACTAAGATGATTGAACGCCTGACCTAAATACTTTGATAATAAAATAAAATAACGAATTTCTACTTACACATTCGTCAATTTTCTCCTTATTGACACTACACATTTTTTCAAACTGTTCTTTGTACTGAGATGACAAGAGATTAAGGGAGATTTCCAGTTGATTTAATTTATCAGAAACTTCATTATACTGTTGATCTGTACTCTCGACTCTCTTTAAAAAAACTTGTGTAGACGTAATGACGTCGTTGCTACAAGATTTAAGGGAGCTAATCTGTTTATTGAGTTTGTTCATTGAGGCATTGACAGACTTGTTTTCCTTTTCAAGCCTAGTAACCCTCGCATCAACGTTAACAGAAAAAACTTTATTCAAGTTATCAACAGTTGCAGATGATTCTAGGCTTGTCTTCTCAACTTCCATTAGTCTCTCTTTTAACATTTTCTGAGAACTTGAATTTTCAATGGTCAATATTTCAATTTCTTTATTGAAATTTTCTTGTTGTGTTGAGATATCTTTTATTGTTTTATCAAAATGTTCTTGTTTTTCTTGAAGGTGCTCCATTGTCCGTTTGAGCGAGAGTAGAGTTTCTTCAACCGTGGTTACTCCAATAGTCATACTTTGAGAAGAGCTAGATCCTACTACAACACCTGTATGTGTATTGAAAACATATTGTTTAATCATTTATATTAATTCGCGGCGTCTGCTTGAATGCCGACAAAATGTGGATCGATTTTTAACAAATTTCCTCGTAAGCTTGCGAGCTGAAGTTTTGCAGGCAGCCTTGTGCCAATGATAAAAATGATCTATCAAAATTTCAGATCAATCGACTGTACTATAATAAAATTAATGAATTTATAGTTTATCTTGTATGTTGCATATTAATTTTTGTGCAAGGGTGTTGCAGTGCGCATTACATTGAATGACATTTTTAACACTTTCATGTTGGGCTGTGTGTTGCGTATTACATTGACGATACTTTTAAAAAGTATATTCCAAATCTGTAAATGTAAATGCTATTATTGCTAATCTGTCTGCTAGTGTGCACTAAGTTAAACATGTTTTTATAACCCTTTTCTCGTGATAAAATAGAGCTAACATTTAATTAGCAGTTTTTTTTATATATATATTGTAGACATAGCTAAAATTTAGGATTTTTGTAATGTCGTGCAATGCGTATTATAATGAAAATTCATTTAGTTATGTCTCGGATAAAAGGGTTTTTAAATATATTTTTTATCTGGGTCACTCAATCAAGTATCGCATTTTTTTTTATTTTTTTTTTTTTAATTTTTTTTTTTAAAGTGTGTAATTGTTATAGTTAAAACATAAGTACTGACAAGTCAAGACGACATTCCAGGAAGGACCGTCTTGACATTCTAAAATGGGTAATAGTAGGTCTATTAACTCACGAAAAGGAATCACAACAATGTTAAAGAACATTGCTAATTCGGTGCCTTTCGTCATCTTCCACTTAGACAGACAATTGCAATATAAAGTCAATTTTCCCTCTCATATCATGGTCTATTTACATCATGGTTTAACTGTCTATTTTTAAAATGTTGTTAACTATATTTTTTTTAAAATGTATAATGCAAGAAAAAAAAATATGTTTAATATTCTAAAATTATGTAATTACCATTATAATTGATTAAATGCTTGTCCTTTCTCATCATAATTCTCTCTAGTTAAACATTATTTGCTAAACATGTATCGTTCCTATATGACAATACTTACTTGTTGTAAGACCAGTTGGTTGTGGGTTATGCTTCACTGAATTTGTGATTTCATCACTTTCGTTTTCAATTCCCATCAGAACTTGTTAAGTAAAATGAAAGTAATACATACATGTTAAAACGTATGTTAGATAAAATTTATGAAATTTAATCTCAAGAATAAAATTTTTAAATTTCTTTTTATTTAAATGCATAACTTTCCAAGGCAAGAACAAATATTAAATGGACATCGATTAACTCAACATTTCCTTAAGTAGTATATTTAATTTGATAATAATTATAATAATAGTAATACTAATAGTATAATCAATAATAAATATGATATAAAAAATAATAATTATCACACATATTATTCTCCTAATTGTTCAACCATGCCGACGCCAAGCTGTCTAGCCCCATCGACCAATCAGCTGGCAAAAAAAAAAAGATAGTGCAGAGGATGGGGGGTTATCAAGACCAACATTGCGTCAATTGAGGTCAATTACTTTGTTCTTTCAGAACAACAGAATAGCATGTATTTCGTAGTGTAGTGGTTATTACATTCGCCTAATACGCGGAAGGTCGTAGGTTCAAGCCCAGCTAAGACATTACTTTTTTTATTTTAAAAAATGTGTTTTTTTGTGCCCGTTCATTTACCTTTTTCTTTTCGAAAATGACTCCCAACACGGCTGTAAGCTTTGTTTCTCAACATTGGCATAATAACTTCATGCTCACCGTTGTGCTCAGTGACACAAAAGTAGCCACGATTTCTCCTGAACAATAACTTTCATAAAATGAATACTTAAGGCTCACTCTGTGTTCTCAGTCGCTTTTTTAACTCTTACAGTTGTCTGACTCACGTTGCCTTTCCATTGTTCTCTTCGATTCCGGCTTTTTTTGGTTTGCTAACAGGGCCAAACGTTCCAAAAGATATGTCTGTATCTTCCAAAACCTTTTTCAGTCATGGACAATTGCATGTTGCTCTCTCCAGAGTTCATTATTTTCATTATCTCACAGTCATTTGCCAAAACCCACCCCATTTGGACAACTGTGTTTTTCAAGGAATAATAAAATAAAATTTACACTTGAAACTGACATTACACATATTTAAAAGAGTATCGAAAAGTGATAAAAATTAAGCTAAATAATTTTTTGTAATGAAACGAAATATGTAATGAAATAATTACCTGACAATTCCTCAGAACTAGCAATAAAAAAAGTTATAGCTTGTTGTAGTTTGTTTGAAATCTCTTCATAAGTTGCCTTCTTATTATGACTTTTAGTTACAAAGCCATCTACCTCCCTCTGAACCTGATGTAATGACAATCAAGTCAAGATAATATTTTAGAGCAATATTTATACCATTTTTGATTGAAAAGAATAATGTTCATTTAAATTATTATGTTGCATTAAATACTTCTAATAAATTGCTTTGTCATCGGAATTTCTTTTAGCTTTGTTACCGTTTCTAAGTGATCGAAATTTTTCAGACATTTTTTCTTTTGGCTATAAAGTATCGATACCTGATTTATATATTCGTCTGTAGCCGTATTGACATTATTTCTCTCTTCTTTCAGTGTGTCCATCAGGTGGTTGATAAATTTGATAAATCTCGAATTTCCTTGATTCTTGTTGGCCATTTTGGAAATCTAAAAATGTTTTGATGAGATACAATTATACAGCATTCAATTACACTAATATTTATAACCCAAAATAAATTTTGTCCTAAAATACTTCTTATGTCAAACACCGGTATTAACTTTTATTTTGTCAACCTAAAATTTTCAAAATAAGTTAAAAATGGAAAACGGTAAAATTTAAATATTGATTCCATAGAAGAGATTTTTGAAAAAAAATAATTAGATTGTCATTTCTTGGGATCACTACATTTTTATGCAATGTTGATATTTTATGTTCGATTTATATATTTAATACATCGATATTCATTTTGTCATAAGATTTATAAATATTAGTAGTCAGAATTTAGTAGCAAAAAATAATTAAGTTTTTTTAACCACTTTTAAAAATGATCATAAATAATACTTTTTCAACTATTTGTATTTTAAAAAATTAAGATTTAGAATTGCATCCTACAGAACAAACACAACCCTTCTTTACATGGACTTCAAAGTATATTAATTTAATTCGTCTCAAGCGGGATAAAAATTTTTTTAAAATAATACTAATAAAGCAAATCACTTTTATTTATGTGAAATTTTATTTTAAAAATGACAATGTTGTTTAGCATACTAGAAACGATTTGGTGATTTTACTCTAACGTGGGACAATCTCAATACATGAAAGGATGCAAACTATTAGGGCCGGTGTTGCAAAAATCCTCCCACATACAGAGTCTCCCCACCTGAGATTCCGTTTTAAAACAAAATCTCCGGGGAGAAAATATTTTACTTCCTATTAAAATAAATCCTCTCCTACCCTGTAAAATAATGTCTCCCCCAAAATAAAGCCGCCCCCATCTACTGCGCTTCTGCAGATTCACGCATTCTCTTTCTTCCTAACACATGAACTAAATCATTTGGCAAAAGGTCATTCTCTTTTGGTGCAGCAAAACAATGGAATTCTATTACATTACAAACTTTATTTTGAAAATTAATGAAACAACATTTCTTTCAATGATTAACGTAGCTGATGTACTACGTATTGTCATTTATGTAGTTAGTGTAATATGAATGTTTATTTCATTAATATATGTAGTGTTATCTCCATGTAAAGCGCTGTGAGCCCGGCTCCTGGCTGGGATACAGCGCTATATAAATTATCATTTTATTATTATTATTTTTATCACACTTTCGATATAAAACCAAAAGATCGTTCAAAAATAAAAGAATAAAGAATACTTACTTTAGTATTGCTATAACATTCACAAATGTTTAGTGTAATACTATTTATGGTAGTGGCTTAGATACACAGAGATATGAGGGGATGAGAACCATACCGTTTGACTACTCTTTGGGGCGTTACATAATTTGAAAATTACTTAATTATTTGACTTTTCCCCCTTTACAAATTGACGCACATTGAGTTTTTGGTGTATAAGGGCAGTAGTTTCGTTTCATCAAGCAAAGATTACGTCTTTTATGGCATGAGTTTGTGTTGCTGTTATAAATGTTCAATTCACACAAACGTCGGGCTTTCAGACATCATCTATTGAAGTCGGGGGAAAGTGGGTGGGAGCGTCCCAAATAAGTAAACGCACGGGGTGAAATAGAAATCATGCTACGCAAATGACCTTTTTAACATATGGCCTGATTATAAGGTGTTCTTTTAAACTCTGTGAATGCAGTGTGTTGTGAGAAGCAGGGGCGAGGCGTCAATAGAAGGGTGGTGCTGGTGCTGCCGACCGCACTGGGTGACACTATAACAAGGGGTGACATTCTTGTTATTTGGCAATGGAAGAATCTGAAGAGTTTTATTGGTTTTGTTGTGATGGGGTGACACTTGAGCTTATCGCAAAAAGTAAATGGAAAAGACGTAAACAGAGTAAGGTTTAGCCTGACAGGACGTATTAAAACAGCGAACGTTTCAGTGGACATACAATACACAAAAAAGGAATATACAAAATAAAAAAGCTGCGGTGAAATCCAAAGAGTGAAATGAAAGTAAAGCAGGAAGAGAACAGAGCGAGCCTATGTAGGAAAGGAGAGAGTGGGTGGGGCTTATCGCAGTGGCTTTCGCAAAACTAAATGACTACTTTGGTGAGGCAGCTTCACTAATAAAATATATGTAGATAATAATTTATTCCTTTAATAACTTTACCGCGATGTTATTTTACTATCAAATTTAAAAATCCAATAATTTACCCAAAATTGATTTCTTGTATTTAAATATTTTTCAAAGCTCATTTATATAAGCTTCAGTAAAAATGTATCAGATTTATTATGTGAATAAAAAAAAGTAAAAATCACAACAACAGATATAATCCCACATCCTTAACTACAATCATCAATAATTTCATCACAATAATTAGTATTGCAAATTGCAAAATATAATAAAAAGAAATATGAAACATACATACACACATACATAGATACATGTATATATGAATACATTCATCTATGCATTAATACAAACACACACACATACATACATGCATACAAACATGTATATGGATATACAAAAAATATATCATACATTGCAGACGCTCCTTCTTTACCGAGTTTATTGCGTTCTACGCTTTCCCACGTTTTATTCAATGTTTATGTCTAGTCTTGCAGTTTTAATTAGATTAGTTGTAACAAATCTTCCCTCTGCCTACTCCGGCTTCGGCTCCGAAAGATTATAAACTTTTTAATCCGGCAAAATCCGGCGGGCCGATAGAGCCATAAATTATACATAATTTTATAGCTTCGGCTCTGACAAATCTGAAATCTCTCCATGTTTACAAATCCGTGTTCAGCTCTGGGTTCGGCCAGATTTCCATTTATAAATCAGGTCAAATCCTAGTTTATATATATATATATATATATATATATATATGTGTGTGTGTGTGTGTGTGTGTGTGTATGTGTGTGTGTGTGTGTGTGTACACACGTGTGAGAATACTACTATTTTCTTTATATTAAAATAAAATTACATTAGAGTGAGCCCGTGAGCCTGAAAACATTAAAATTAAATTTATCATTTCAAATACTTGGCAATCCTGCGAATCCCGGTCCAAAATTATTTTACACTAAAAATTAAAAATAGGAAGTGTAGTACATAAAAGTATATTATTTTTTTGATAGAATACAGCACAAGTGTTATTAATATTCCGCTAACCAATCACCATATACTAAATATTATAATTGTCACACAGCATTTGCAAATAGCTGTCGAAAAGGTTCGATTCTAACTGTTGAGCAAGTAGCGCTGAAGGTTAAACAACGGGAGTTATGATTATCAGAGCGGCTTAATGACCTGTCATATTTTTAAATATAATTATGAAAATACGTTTTAATGTGTACTAATAAAACAAAATAACGTCAATAATTTCGTAATTGTTTATAGCCGAGATGTTTCTGTAAGTAATTAAGCATATCTATGTGATAACGCACAAAAAATAATTTGGGACAAGGATTCAGAGGGTTGCCAAATTTTTCATTGCAGAACATTACAAAAATATCAGGCACTAACATTAATAATTATTTTAAAAAAAAACAATTAAATAAAATAGCCTACAAAGAAATACGTACAAAAATGTTAAGTAAATGATAAGCTTATAAAATGATTAGGGAAAGCGTTAAACATATGAAACGTTCCACGTTCCTTTTGTCCACGTTTGACTGTACTTTCTTTAGGAAACGAGATAATAATTATTTCACACACACAACGACGCATGTCATCAATAAAAAGCCAAGCCCCCCCCCCCCTCTAAGCTATAACTTCATTCTCTTGGGTTCTAACATTGCGTAAGGTAATTGTTTTTTTACCTAACTAATTCAGCGGCACGAGATTTTCAAACTAAGAGTGCGGCTCACCTCAATCAAATCATCTGCAGTCCTGTGATCTGGGCTACACAATAAGTTTAACGTATCGGGTGAGTCAACTCCTAGCTACGACACTCGTTGTTTAAACGTGTGACCTTCTTTTTGTGTGAATAAGTTTTTGCATGTCCTGTGTTTCTTGAGACGGCTACACAAAATAGTAATCACTGTTAAAAGCTTTTTTACCATATTTTGAAAGTAAAGTGTAATTTATTATTTTTAATTTAAACAACTTGGCTTCTTGGATTGTCTATTTTCCAGCTGTTAATTTAGTAAGCGCTACCGTTAGAAGACGGTAATAATATTTTATAATTATTATAATGTACACATACAAATATAATACAAACACATACAAATTTAACTTTCTTTTTTTATCCCAAATACTCGTGCTACTCAGAAAGGTAAAGAAAGACTTGGTTGCAACGTTCTCGTATTGATTAATCATCTTTATACTTCAGTTCATTTGTCTGTTATTATTTTAAATAATTCTGGACAAAAAACATCCTCTAAATATGTGTCTATATGGACAAACACCTTCTTAACCCACAAATCGCAAAGTCCCTGGCTAAGCTTATTATTATTTAATTCCAAATAATCATGTACAAATGCATATATAACAAATATACATTATTTTGTTACTCATAAAGCTAAATAAAACAAGTGATTATAATTTCAAATAATTAAGGGGAGGATTTATTTTAACAGCGGAGACTTCATTTTAAAACAATTTCTCCGAAGCGACTTTGTTTTAAAATAAAGTCTCCTGGACAGACTCTATTTTGTGGGAGACTTTATTTGGTGACATCGACCTAAGGGAGTTAGAGGCCCTAGGCGAAGTGAATTTGGTGGCTCTAAATGTAATGGGAAAATAAAAATAAAATGGAAATATTATTGTGCGAGCCCCCCACTAATGATGAGACTAATCGAAGACCCTAGGCGGCTGCCTAGTTCACCTAAAGCTGGCTCTGCATGGAGTAATGGCCCTAAAATTGGCCAAGATAGTCTCAATTGTGTATTTTCTCAGGTTCAACTTAGATGTAAAGTGTACCAGTCTGACTCAATTCCTCAGCCCTTAATTGTTGATTTTAAAAAGCATCAATTTAAGGTACATTGGTGCTACTTTACAAAAAGTGGTTGTTTAGGTGGAAAATTTCGACATTGCTTGATGCTACACTATAGTACAATCAAGATTTTTTAGGAGAGATGTCATGATCGGAAAATAAAGGGTTAAATAAACAGTCTATAAAGCTTTTACCAGCCGACACAAGATGTTAAGTCTATAATGTGGGACCCGAACGACCATAAAAGAATCAGAGTGTGTGACGTTTTGTCGTAATCAGACACAGAAACACATCAAAATAGAAACTAGGCCTTGTATCCAGACGATCCCTAAATTCTGATAAGATCGTGTTGACAAGTGGCGCACAGTTAACAGTCCACGGTTATAAAAGACAACGTTAATACAAACCGCCATGTTTGCCTAACTAGAGTCAGATACATCTTAGGGGATGTGTTAATTCAGGGGCAATCTTGACTCTGGGAACCATTCCCTAGCCTTCACGAAGCTTCGAATCAGTGACCCTCGGTACACTCGCAAAGCGCTCATACTATAAATTAACATTACTTTGTATTATAATTATCAATAGTTTAGTTTTGTCACTAATATAATCAATAAAATATTGACAACAAATCACTTTTTCTTACCTTAAACCTATAGTACTAGATCTATATGATTATAAAATAGAATAATTTGCACACACAAAAAATCATTAAAATAATTGGATATTAGAAATGAAAACATATAATGTTACGCACAAACAAGCTGGTGCTTATCTAAAAAACGGTTGTAGTCAAATCGGGACTATTAAAAACTTATCGGGATTTACCAAATATAAAACTAAACGAATAAAGTCTCATAATAATACGACATTATTTTTTAAAATTAAAATATAGATAAAATTTAAATTTTTCATAACTACTATTTATTGTCAGAAATTATAATATAGTGACTTTTTTTTTTAAATACGCAATTTTATTAATTAATCTTCCGCACAAAAGTCATAGTTAACTTTTAATTTCGTTTCAAATTAATTAAAATTTCTATTAAAACTATTGTCAATGCTGACCATATAATAGAGCATAGAATATAATACTTATTCAGTAGGTTCAATAAACATATCTTTAATTTATTAATACAACTTGTTAAATGCATAAGATATATATATATTAATTGCTATTTTGAAAATAATAATAATAATAAATCGAATTAGTATATAAACGCAATTTGCAAAAAAAGAAAAAAAAAAAGATTTTTTGTTTACATTTTTATTCAAAAGAAAATCAGTCTAGATTACATTAAAAGTCATTTTAAATCAGTAATTCTTAAATTAGACAAATATATAAACGCATATGTTAAGTTCTGAGTAATTGTATGACTCACAAGGCCAGGCTAAACTCAAACAAGTCAAACACCATCAAATTAATCCATATGATTAATCTGTTCAACTATTTAACAAAGAAGTCCTTCTACCATCAATATCGGATATTTTTATGACTTCTAATTCCCTCACACTACATCACACCAAGAATGTGTCAATATAATGCGCATTACCATTCATAAAGCGTGAAAACTCAAATAACTATCATTCTAGATTACATTAAAAGTAATTTCAAAGCTATAATTCTAAAACTAAATAAAATAATAGCTACTTACAAATTTCTGCCACAATTTTGGGAGTCGAACGAAATAAGATTTGTGAAAATTTCCTTCTCCAAAACTGCTCTAAACAGTATAAGCTATCCTTTAGCGTTTGTTTCCACATGTTTGAAATCTGATAAATGTTACGGTTTGCGAGAAATTTACAAAATATTGAATTTTTTTAGTTTTCCCTGTTTGTTTGTTTGTTTGCTTTTTTCGTGTGGTCCCCCCCCCCTAAGAAATGCAATAAAACATTTTCGGTAATATTTTTGACCCGTGCACATCCCTGGGACATCCCTAAAATATTTTCGAACCACCCTAACTAACTAAACACATATTCTTTTGACCTGACATCTAAAATCTTAAGGCATTGGCTAATACTTGGGAAATCTGCTCCATATGTTGGGCAGTGCCATACAACATCGTCTGAACGTCCACAAGTGTGTGATCGTCTCAGAGGCTTGTCTGCAATGATGGCAGTTGGGGTCCCTGTTGTGATCTAGCCTGTTAAAGTAAGATTTCATTGGGCAATGCTCTGTGGGCATTTGGGTCACCAAACTTTGTTCCCTTCGTTTTAGACCCCACCACTGGTCTGATCTGCTAGGCCTGTGCATGCTAGTGAATACCTCTCTGGCTGTCGCTCCATCTTCCCACTCCTGGTACCACTTTTCCCTGACGTGGTCCATTAGCTACGTCTTTGCCCCAAGATATATGACTGGGACATCTGGTTGGGGTTGGGCTGCTCCAGCGTTTGCCAGCGAGTCTGCTATTTCATTGCCTTCTACATCCACGTGGCTAGGGATCCACTGCAATGTGACCCTAACACTAAGTCTCTCGAGCCTGCCCACTTACTCCAAGATGACATCGACTAGGTGAGTGCTACGTTTCTCAGAAAGCAGGACTTCGTCACAAAACAAGACCGTGTCAAAACCTACTAGTTCCGACCCTTGCAGTGTCAGGTGCACACTTTCCAGGGCCCTGTGAATAGCTTCAAGCATAGCATCGTAGTTTGATGATGTAGTCCCACAGGGCCCTGAAAGTTCCTCTTTTGGTGGCCCTCCTAATGGGTATAGGATGAGCGCACCATATCCTGCAGTTCTTTCTCTCCGGCTGGCAGACTCATTCGTGAACACTTTCACTGGGGTTCCCGCGAACCCTTCTATTGTCTCAACGGCAGTCGCTTTCTGCACATGTTCAGGGCTGCGCTTCGTCACTGTCGTGTCAGCCAAAGACAAATGTATTCTGGGACGTGTCATTTCCGCATAGGGCGGTTTTATTGGGACGCTAATGGTTCTATGTCTATATCGTGGGGGTTGAACAGTTCTATCAAGCTCGTGTACTTGATGCATGAACGAGGACCGTTTCAACTTCCCACGTCCGCCCCAATTATGCTGCATATTGTAGCAGGGGTCCCTTGTGTCCAGCCTGCGATACCTTTCTGCAGTAGTAATGATCGCCTTGTCCAGACGTATCTCAAGTGATTCTACATTAGCAATGACTTCCATGGCAGCTGTGGGTGTAGTTCTGTACGCACCACAGATGAACCTCAAAGCCTGGTTCTGGATTCGGCCCAATTTTTCCAATGCCGTTTTGCCGGCAAAGGCTTGGACCGGCATGCTATAATCCATCACCGACCTCACACTTCGCAGATATAGAGCCCTGAGAGTGCTTGCTACAGCGCCCTAGTTTGTGCAAGCTAACTTTTTCACCATCTTGAGCTTGGCGGTTGCCTGGGAGTACAGGTCTTGTACAAAATTATGCATTTGTACCTTTTGATCCAGTTTGACTCCCAGGTAAACCGGTTGTTTGTCCCATTTGAGCGCTATATCGTTTATTTTCATTACAATCTCCTGTTTAAGAACGGTTCGGTTATTTGTGAAGAGCGAATAGACCGTCTTCTCGTTGTGAATTTCCATATGCCACCTCTGCATGTACCTACTGATAGTGGAAATGTAAAGCTGTAGTAGCTGTTGCAGTCGGTGGACATCCTTACCGGTGCTCCAGATTACTAAGTCGTCCGCATACATGGCAGCGCTGGTTTGCAACATACCAGGTAGGTCGTTGATGTAAGCCAAGAACAATGTGCAACTGAGCGCTGACCCTTGGGGCATACCCTGCTGCAGCGTTCTCCTACTTGAGGTTTCACTGCCATGTGTTGGTGCAATCGTCCGGTTAGTGAGAAAACCTTGGATCCACCTGCACATGTTCGCAGTTACGCCTAAGGCTTGTAGTTTCAACAACAGACCGGACCTCCAGACCTTATCATAGGCCCGTCGGAGGTCGAAAAATACTGCCACAGTATGCATTTGTTTCTCGATCCCATCTGTTATGGACTGGAGAAGACGGAGCACTTGGTCAACCTGTTGCTTTCCCTGGAAGCCCGCCTGGTTAATATTCAGACTATTCGTAGTCTCCAGGTACCAATAGAGTCTGGCATTAAACATTCTTTCAGCTACCTTCCCTAGACACGATGTTAGGGAGATCGGATGGTAGCTGTTCAGGAGATCACGATGTTTCCCCTCTTTGGGTATTGGGACGATGTTTGCGCTCAACCAAGCTCCAGGCAGGGCACCCGTGGCCCACATCCAGTTTATGATGTTCAATAGCGAGAACAGTGCTATCGTGCTAAGGTTTTTAATCATCTCGTTATAGACTTTGTCCTGTCCTAGTGCCTTGGCGGTTTTGCACTTACTGATTGCTGTTTGCAATTCAGTCATAGTGAAAGGAGCGGTGAAGACTTCAGCATGCTGCCCCCATTTTTGGGCCTTTTCTCCATGTTTCCTGAGATGGTTCAGGGTACGGTTTGGTTGGTCTCTTTCTGCTTCAAGCTCACCTTTGCAAAATGCTTGTATAAAGTATCGGCACATTTTGCATCTGTGGAGGCCGTGCCTGTGGTCGTTTGCAAAGCGCTCGGATTTTTAGTTTTTCCCATGCCAGAAAGAGAGTCAATCAACTTCCATACCTTTCTGCCATTTGCCAGGTTGAGTTTCCAAAAAGAACTAACCCATTCTTCCTTTTTTGCCTTGAGAGTCTCTTCCCGGACTTCGGCAGTCAGTCTATTATACGTGGCTATCGCAGCCACTGTTTTGAGTCTGGCCGCCTTTTTCCGGGCTTTCTTCCGTTCACGGACAAGTTCTGCCAGCTTTTAGTTCCAAAAAAGTCGCAACTTTCGATTCTTACACGTTCTCGGAAAGGCCTTCCTTGCCATCGACAAAGTCACACCCACAAAGTCTTTGTAAGTGTTCTCGATTGACTTGGGGTTCTCTGGGCTCTCTGGTGAGCCCGCGAGCGTGCTTTCGATCCCTTCCCTGAATCTACTCCAGTCGGCTTTGCCGAACAGCCAGTGTCTCCTGGCAAAGAGTGCCTTCACCATCTCTATATCAATTTTAATGAGGATTGGTCTGTGGTCGCTACCAACCTCTGGCAACACCTTCCACTCCGTTTTTGCCTCTAGTTCCGCAGATACTATGGTCAAATAAAGGTCTCGATAGAGCACTGTTGATAGTGTGTAATAGTGTGGGTACACTATTTTTGTCCTGTAGTATAATAAAGCTGGTAGTGAGCTCCACCTCTTCTAAGTAACGCACTGATGCGTTTTTATCGGGGTATCCCAGTCTTCTGTATGAGCATTAAAATCCCCAGAAATAATATGATTTTTAAACATCTTTGTGTTGTGTGTTGGGAGACGCAGCGTGTTTCTTGGGGTATTTTAAATATTTTATATGGTAAAAGTTTTACCAGCTTTAGTATTGCGGAGTGTCAGGGTGTATGTACCTGCAAGTATTTTGCTCTCTACAATCTCAGCTTTGAGGTTGTTTTTCACCAAAGTGACCAGTCCTCTGCAATTATTGCTAATACAGCGATATACTGAATAACTCGAAATGTCCAATGGGTTCTTTTTCAGTAGAGTTTTTTGCAAAAGAGCAACGTCCACCATCTGGTCGTGGAGCAACTTGGTTATCTCTACAATTTTGCCCCTGACACCACAGCAGTTTAATTTCAATATAATAAGGTTTTTTGGGGAGCTGAACCTTGGAAGCTAGCCTTTGAGGGCTTAAAGTAGCACACACACCTTGTGTCGTTCTGATCCCCGTCACCGACACATAGGGGAGGGGAGGTTCCGTAGTCCTCCCGCTTAGACCATTGTCAAGTATTTCAGCCATAATAATGAATGAACTGGGCTCTTTGTAGTACCTTTCCCCGGTGGGTGTATGTTTCCACACACTCACCTTTGCCCTGGGAACTAGACATTTGAGTCGACTCCTTTTCACGACGCCACTCATAAAATGGTTTTGTGTGTCCGTTGCATTAAAGCAAGGAATCTTTACAGACATATTTTGCGTTCTGCGCCAGGGTTTTTAGTTTCGGATGCAGCCGGTTCCACACCTTACTCATAATCCGGGCCACGTAGAGGCCAGCCATTTCCGAACCGAACCACCCTAAAATAATATCTGGTATGGTTCAGAGATAGTTGTATGATAAATCCCGAACAGTCAGGAGAGACATTTCAAATATTTTAAAGCAATTTTGCAAGTGGAAAATTGCGTTAAAACGCTTAAAAGGGTTTTAAAATAGAGTATTTTCTGGTAAATGATAAATATAAAAAAAAAATATTAATATGTTTTGATATATTATCTTTCTTATCTATAAAGAAGCTCCATCTGTGCAGAAGATCATTGCGTCCACAGCCCAAGACGGGTGATGTGTTGGCAAGTGGTGCAGCGTTGACAGGCCACGGATATGAGTGTTCCACACATTACCGAGCCGCCTAACAAATGTTAGGTACTCATTCGGAGTTTGAGGATTCAGGGACGCCAAAGACCCCGGGAACACATCCTTGCCTTCACATGGATTTGAACCCGTGACCATCGGTACGCCACTCGAGCGCACTGCCACTCGGACACCGTGATAGATACTCTTTCTTTAATCAGTCATATAGGATCTTTGGTTGTCATTTATTTTGTAAACTTCTTTTCAATTTATTTCATTGTAATTGTACAATATATGCCATGTGAATGAATCTCTTCTCTAGATGGAGAATTAAATTAAAACATTGTAATATCTCATTGCTACCCCATGATAGATTGCCATAAGTAGATATTTAATTTTTTTGATTCATTGTGACAAAAATTAGTATTTTAAGATTGTCCTTTAAATTATTTTTTATTTGGACGTTGTTGTATTTGATCAGATATAATTTGATTTAAGTTTTTGTAAATAGCGTAGTTTCCCGGAGGAAAGTAAACAAGGGAAGTAATTCTTGTGCGCCTGATTTTTATAATATTGATGTCTTAATTTGTAATATTCCCCCTGTTCTGTAAAATTTTAGTTGAGACACGCAATTTAACATGAAAATTGATGGTGGATATGAACAATCGGGACTCCGAAATTATCGAAAATGAACTAAAAATGGTTCATGTCCAATTATGGATTTTAAGCCAATATAACGAGCAAATACCCATGTTAAGCGTTATTACTTTGTTTGACACCCCTGACTGGGGAGGCAACACCTTATTGTGAGGGTGTTATCTACTTTATTTGACACCCCTGACGGCGGAGGCAACACCTTATTGTGAGGGTGTTATCTACTTTATTTGACACCCCTGGGTGTGGAGGCAACACCTTAGTGTGAGGGTGTTATCTACTTTATTTGACACCCCTGACTGGGGAGGCAACACCTTAGTGTGAGGGCGTCATCTATTTTTTTCACACCCCTGTGTGAGGAGGCAAGATTTTAGTGTTATGATGTTAACCAATGCACGCAAAACCAGCCCACCCCCACCGCTTTTACTGCACTTTAAAAAAAAACATCAAATGTTTATTTTGGCCTATCGCATACTTAGAATAAATGCTTTAGGATTTAATATTTTAATTTATTTTAATTTTTCTTTTAGTGACAAATTGGCCTACCTAGCCAGCTCTATAGCTACATGACAGAATAACGTGGTAAATTGTTAGACATTTGTTTAATTATAATTAATTATTAAAATATCTGTATGCAATATTGTTTTCTTAAATATATTCATTTTAAGTAGTGATTTATTACAAATAATTGATTAAATATTTACATCAGCTTGAAGTATTTGCACAAAAACGTTTTTGTATTAGCGCTTTATAAATTAAGTGTTAATTTCCCATTCCACATAATTACACGTGGTTACACAAGTTCAATTCAACTGTAATTAACAGTATCAATATGTATAAGATGGACTGCAATATATAAATAGGATTTATTATATATATTTTTTTTTATCTAAAAAATGAATGTATGTCTCTTTTTGTGTGTTTGTATCTTTGTGCATGCCCTCTATAGTCAACTAAACCATTCACCCGTTCGTCACGAGACTTTTTGAGACGTTGAGTACGCTCCTAGGATCTTAATTGGCCTTTCTTTTTTAAATTTAACACATATGGGGAACCAGGGGGCCATGAAGACATTTTTGCTTACACAAGCTTGATGAAAATTAGTTTAAGCGTTAGCTATTATGTAAATTGACGAATCTTATCAAAACTTTGTATATAAAAACTTAACAGCCAATATTAAAACAGTATAGCTCAATATACTCATAATGACCATTATTTCAGGACTGGGTGCCAAAGAATGTCTATTTCTTAAACTTTGAAAATTTTATTCCCAACTTAATTATTAAAGATTTTTAAAAAATAATTTTAAATGTATCCATTGTTATCTATATTGAAATAAACAGGTGTTTTGAACTTCATATCTTGCACTAAATGGGCCCTGGGCCCTTAATATCGTTTTTGTTTCTATTATGAGCTATATAAAAATAGTTAATGCTTTAGCTATTGAGTAAATGAATAAATATTAACAAAAATTTGTATTCAAAAACATTTACTCCATTTTAAAATACTAAAGGGCACTGAACTTCGACTATCAAATACTTCTGGGCTATTTACTTTTTAACGATCTTGAGATATATATCCATGATAAAACTGAATTAAAATGAAAGGTTTTTCTTAGTATATAAAAACTCAAGAGCCTATATTAAATTACTATAGGGACTATTCCATCCCCTTGGAGTTTCAGGTCCCAAATGTCTTTTTACTGAACGTCAATAATGGCATTTCCCTTTCAATTTTATAAATTATTGAGAAATATAGCTTGAGTACAATGGCAATAAAAAATTAAATTATCGCTAATCTTGGGGCCGAGCCCTTAGTATTCTTTATAATTTTGTAAGCTTTTTATTATTGATTTATTTATCTATTTGCTATAAAATTTCGATATTTTTTTTGTCTTCCCACATTTCTGCTCAGTGTTTCTGCCATAATTGTTTTAAAACAAACCACTCATTGGCTTTTTTTAATTTTTTCATTTTCACTGAGATCGTTGCAAAGCACGAATTGTCTGCTAGTTTAATATTCAGTGTTTTTTAATATGAAATTTTTATTTATACTTAAATAATCGTTTTAAATAATACATTATAATTATATGGGGGAATATCTGGCCAATTTCCGTACCGCATACGTCACTGGACAAGAAGTTCTGATAACATTAATTGACTACATGAAATAAATCGATAAAATAACAACAAAACATAGATTGACTGAAACAAAATGTATTTTTTTATTTTTTTAAAACTTTGATAAAGTAAAATAAATCGTTTATTAATTCTGTTACAAATCAATGACATATTTCCTATTGAAACACATGAGTAAATGAATTAAACTATTCATTTTCTATGTAGTAATGCTTGGAAGCGTTATAACATCGTGAAATAAAAGATAATTTATTTATTAAATGTGATTATTATTATTATTATTATTTATTTCTTATGCGTAATATATCATTTTTTCGAAAAAATCTAAGCTGTGTACTAGTGTTATAGAGCATTGACTAAATTACCATACATCTTCATTAAGCACGTCACTCAAATTTTACTGTTTTTTCCTCATCAAAATATCAAATACATTTAATCTCATGTTACGGGGTAATTTCTGATCTGAATACCTTCTGTTCTTCCTTGGCGGCACGTGTACAATATGAAAATTATGTTAGGTGTATTGAAAGATTTCCATTTGAGGGTTTTATGACACAGAATGCCTCAAATTGATCTTAAATTGTCTTTATATATAGAGAAATGTATCTCTGTTTATCTAGTTGGGGCATCACCTGATTTAGGCTATAATCTTTTAAGAAAGAAGGACTTTACTTTTACACGGTCTGGCAACACTCTAAGCCTAGAATGTTGAAGATCTCACAAACACATAATTATTTATCATACAAAAAATAAAAACAAAATTTTTAAAAAATGATAAAGATCAAGTGAGACTTTTTTTAATTTACCATGTCAGTTAATACTTTTGAAATTGTTGTGAATGAATAACACTTAACATGAAATATAAGTTTACTATTAAAAGGGACACATTTGTTAAATAACACTTCACATTTTTTTATTTATGACTGCTATAGTTTATAAAGCGAATAAATTTATAACTAGAGACACGACACCAGTTTTGAGTAATGTTTTATACTTTTAGTACTCGTATAAGTTTATTGTAATAGTTTCACATTTTGAAGCGTCTGGACAAGTTGGGATGCACGTAGGTTGAGTCTATGTTGAGTAGAGTTGGTTAACTTGACTTTGTTTTATTTGAGAAAACATTTTTTAAAAAATACATATAATCATTTGAGATGTTCTAAATTGCATTGCCAATTTCACAGAAATTACTTTTTATATATACTCTCAAAAGTTAATATTGCATATGATTTGTTTTTAAAAAGTTGATATTGAAAAATATCGTCATCCGTTTATCATACAGCAAGAGAAGTTAATCACTACCCACGTCAGCTTATCGTTATCTTTAGTAATTTCGTTCAGATATAACTGGTCTCCTACGTCCAGCTCAATGCAACGCGTTACCGACGAATTCATACCTACTGAACAAATTTCAATGGGTTCATCATCATTCCCTTGAGTTATTGCTCTTAGATAGCATGTGACAAGAGCAGTATTGTTTTTTTCATGAGGTGATTTGCTCACGCTGATTAAGTAAAAGCCTTTCAAGGGGGAGGTAAATGTATCAGTCGATATATCAAAGTGATCCCCGTAGTTTGATTTCAAGATACTTTTGGCTCGGTCAAGAGGGATTCCTTTCAAAGAAGAAGGGTCTAGAGTGTAACATCTGGAGAAATTAACAACATTCTCAGTGTTTCTGTCCAAGATTGGGATGACTGCATGTTAATTCTGGGGAAGACGGAAGGAACATTTACCTCTTATTTACAAAGAAGAAAGTAACATTTAATGTATTTAATAAAAATTATTATAATTCGTTTAAAATTTTATTTAATTTTTAAATAAAAAAATAGCAATTAAATGTGTGAATTTTTACGTTGTCTATATGAAATACAGTTTGTCCAATTATTTTATCTTATATCATCTTTTAAATATGCACATTCTATGCAAAAGATTATTGCACCCTACGCTTATCCATGGTTTATGTTCCTTCTTTCATTTTGTTATAACTTTAAAGGCTGTTTTGAGTTTTGGTTTCCTGGTTAGATCAGGCAATCCATACCACGTCTCAACTCCTAGCGGTAATAAAAATAAATTTTATGTGTTTTATTTGAATATAATAAAGTGTTTTCATCATTATGACCTATCTGCGTGTCTTATTAAGTTATCTTTGTGTTATATTAAACTGTTAGATTTAATTAGTGTGTGTCTTTTTCCTACTTTGTTAATTTTCTTCGATTCTCTGTATTTCAACGCAGCTAAATTTCTAAATTTTATTTTGTTTATATTCGTTTTATTTGTGTATTGTATACCCGTTAAAAAAGGCCCTTTGCCGAAACGTTTGCTGTTTTGTTACGTTCTGTCAGGCTAAACCTTACCTTGTTTACGTCTTTTCCTTTAAATACTTTGTTATTTGTAGCCATCGTATCTATTTAAATAAATGTAACTTTTTTCATCAATGTTCCTGAACAAGGCTACTAGAGGGATTTTGGTAATGTATCTTAGTTAGAGTACGTTGTTGTTTTTGTAATCAATTTTTGAAAACGAATTCACAATTTGTTTAAGTTATTATTATTTTTTAAATTCTCAGATTGTATCTGTTACACCATTTGAGACCATGGAGTTATAAACAAAATTTATAGCTCCACTACTGATAAATGTCCTAAAGTGTTTCCTGTTCCATTAACCTCCAAACAAAAAAAAACAACCTGTATTAATATTTCAACAGTGAAGAGATATGAGACACAAAGCAATTTTAAACCTTCGTGACTAAACATTGCAAAATATTGTATATCTGTTATGCATCTGTATTTTAACCGATGGATATGATTCTCAGTGTGGGTGACTGAATTCAACCATTCCCACAACTCCTAACCACCCTTTAACTGGAAGTGGTAAAGAGTTTGTTTAAAAAAGGCATTATTACCAATTTCTTTGACTATGTCCGCCAGTTTAGCCATTCGAAGGTCAATATCCTCTACCTGTAACATGTTAAATGGAATATAGAGATAAAAAACTATACAAAATGTTTTCTGATTTAAATATATATATTTCACCGAACTCTACTTTAAATTTACTATAGGGTAAAACAACAAAGTTTAAGAAATTAACAAAATTGATTTTCTTTTTTAAAGATATATATTTACACTTCGGTTTCTACTTTACATAGCATTTTAAATTACCTTTAAAAGTTTCTTCCTGCTGTTGTTGAGTTTCTTCTTCAATGTCTCATTTAATTTCTCTAATGGATTCAGTCTCTTGGCTACTAGTTGACATACGGTACCAATCTATTAAAATATGAACGTATAGACATGGTAGTTGACATACGGTCCCAATCTTTTAAAATATGAACATATAGACATGGTAGTTGACATACGGTCCCAATCTTTTAAAAAATGAATATTTTGACATGGTAGTTGACATACGGTCCCAATCTTTTAAAAAATGAATATTTTGACATGGTAGTTGACATACGGTACCAATCTTTTGAAATATGAACATATAGACATGGTAGTTGACATCCAGTACCAACCTTTTGAAATATTAACCGATTTTTACATGCTGATTAACGCAAAATATTAAATAACAATTAACTATTTTAGAAATAAAACCTAAGTAATATGTAAATAAAACTGCAACATTTTAAACTTAGCCCCATCCTTAAAGACAATTTAATTTGAAATAAGCAAAATTCTATTGAAATTATGATTTATTTTATAGTTTTCCATGTGTTATCGGAAGTCTTAAACCTTTTAGTTCACAGTCTATAAGAATTTTTTTGTCGGTATGTTCCAGTGTAATAAATATATAATTTTAATTTCAATTGTTAAAAAATAGCACTTTATTGTAGGTAATTTAATTTTATCGACAGAAAAATGTTGTTGACTCAAAGTGTGACCTAGTTAAGTGAACTGTGGGAATGAACGACTGAGTTTTGTGTTAGCTTGAACTATGTTACTAAGTTGTGTGAACGTTTGACAAATATTTAACTGAGCAGGTGAACGTTTGACCTAATTGATATATGTGTGTGAAGTTTTGACCTAATTGAAGGTGTTGTCTGAACGATCGACCTAAAAGACTTAGCTGTGTGAATCGTATGTTTGCCATTTAAGTGTTTAGTTTTGTCAATTTGATAAGATTTGCAGTGAGTGATAAGGTCAGATATAGTCTAAAATAAAGGAAAGAATAATACATTACGTTGTTACACAATAAAATGACATAACAATTTTGATAAGCCAGTATTTAAATAAATATTTGTAAGCAATTATTTTGATGTTTTCATGCTCTGAAGTCTTTACAAGAAGACACTTTACAAAACAAAAATCAAATTTCACATCAATCTCAATTTTAAAAAAAAATTTTTTAAAAATGCTTTAATACCATGTGTGAACTCAAGCTTGGTAAATTTTGATAATATTTGAACGATTTCAACATTAATCTGAACATAAATAAAATCAAAGATACAAGCCGGATGTAATATATAAATAAAAATTAACATATGGGAGTGATGATCCCTTCATGAATATTATTTACTTATTAATAATTTAAAGGGGAAAAATCTACCTACACAGTCGTCAATTTTCTCCTTATTGACACTACAAACATGTTCAAACTGTTCTTTGTACTGAGATGACAAGAGATTAAGGGAGATTTCCAGTTGATTTAATTTATCAGACACTTCATTATAATGTTGATCTGTACTCTCGACTCTCTTTCACAAATCTTGTGTAGACGTAATGACGTCATTGCTACAAGATTTAATGGAGTTAATCTGTTTATTGAATTCGTTCATTGAGGCATTGACAGACTTGTTTTCCGCTTCTAGCCTGTTAACCCTCGCAACAATGTTAACAGAAAAAAACTTTATTTAATTTATCAAAATTTTCTGATGATTCCAGGCTTGTCTTCTCAACTGCTATTATTCTCTTTTTTAACTTTTTCTGAGCTCTTAAATTTTCACTGGTTAATATTTCAATTTCAGTATTTAAGTGTTCATGTTGAATTGACATATCTTTTAAAGTTTTATCAAAATTTTCTTGTTTTTCTTGAAGTTGCTCCATTGTCCGTTTGAGTGAGAGCAGAGTTTCTTCAACCTAGGTTACTCCCAGAGTCTTACTTTGAGAAGATTTAAATCCTGCTACAATACCTATAAGTGTATTGAAAAGAAAGTATATGTTAATTTGGGTAATTCTATTAACTAACACAATGTTTAGAAAAGTGTGTGATTGTTATAATCAAAACATAAGCACTGCTAAATCAAGACGACACATAAACGACCGTGTTCGAAACCCTCCAGATATCTTACGAAACATCTCTTACTTTACATATGGACGCAGCTTTCAGGTAGGAATAGGTGTAATAACCCACCTAAAGGACACGAAAAACTGCCAAAGAACAGTGCTATTGTGATGACAATGTTGGTCGTCGATTAAGACAGAGAAAAACCAGTTGCAGTCAGTTTTAAACAATTTTACAAATACTATTTACGTCCTGGGTTTACTAAATATTTTATTCGACTTTTTTTCACAAAAAAATTATATTGTTAAAAAAATGAAGTAAATATGTTAAAGTAATCTAAGTAATCCATGTAAGAACTTCTGATTGATTCATTTTAGCTTCATTGCTCTTTAAAATTCCTTATTTATGACAAAACTAACTTGTTGAAGTACCAGATAATTGTGGGGTTTGCTGCACTGAAATTGTGTTTTCATTACTTTTATTTTCAATGCACATCAGACCATTGTAGGGAATTTAAACTATTCAAACAATGCCATTTTACTTTGAATAACAGTTTGTTTAATTTATGAAAATTAAACATTTTTAACGAAATATTTACCTGACAATTCCCCAGACTTTGCAATAAAAAAGTTTATAGCCTGTTGGAGTCTGTTTGAAATCTCTTCATATGTTGACTGCTTGCCGTGACTACCACTTACAAAACCATCTACCTCCCTCTGTATCTGATGTAAGATATACACATACACAATCAGGTCATTATACTTTTTCATCGCTAGTTTGGTTTAACATTTTATTTCAAAGTAATTATGTTTATTTAGGATTTAATGTTGTGTTAAATGCAACTTATAACACAGTTGTGAGCTGGAATTTTCTTTTTAAAGCCTTGTTAACGTTTCTATTGGATAAAAGTTATCTATATTATAATGCGCCTAAGCACATTTCCGTCCGTCAGTGTGTGTGTGTGTGTGTGTGTGTGTGTGTGTGTTAAGCCCCTATACCACGCAACTCTTGCTAACTTTTTTTTAAAATTGAAAATATAGACGCAAAATCATAATGATTTTGGGTTTGAGATTAACAGAGGGTGTGGTTTTGCGCGCCGTAAAAAAAAAAACAATTAAGTGGCGTCATGAAGCTTTTATTATATTTATTTATTTGATGTTACTTTTTATCTTGATTATAATCCGAGTGTGTGAATATGCATGTGTGCGAGTGTGTTTATGTGTATGTG
>MUZC01004489.1:822320-838735 GCA_002072015.1 Radix auricularia | reverse complement strand
CCCCCCCCCCCCCCCCCCCCACAAAGAAGAAAAAAAATACACAAAAAAATTATCAGTCAATTTGGTCAATTTCTCGCCAACCATAAAATCTGTCGGATTTAAATCAACGACAAACGATAGCTAATAATATTTAGAACAATATTGGATAAAGAATTTGTGAAAAAATCTGCTTTTGTTTAACTCTTTTAATTTCATCAGCAATTATCTTATCTTATCTTATATGTTACAGACGCTCCTTCTGTACAGAAGATTATTGCGTCCTACGTATTTCTATGGTTTGTGTTTAGTCCTGTATTCTTACTAGAGTTTTAAAAGATGATAAAGTGGAGGCTTTCCTGGTTTCTTCAGGCAACCCAATCCACGCCCGAATACCGGACGGAAAGAAAGAAAACTTGTATGTGTTTGTTCTTGCATATGGAATAAGGAAGGTGTTTTTAACTTTATGCCTATTTGAGGGTTGTATTAGGTTATCTTTGTGTTGTATTTCTAAATTAGAATTAATTGCCTTATGTATAATTACTAATTTACTCTTGGTTCTTCTATCCTCTAGTGTTTCAAGGTTTAATGATTTAACTAACGGTGTTACTCTTGTCAGTTTTGAATATTCTCCAGTAATGAATCTGGCAGCTCTTTTTTGGATTTGTTCTAACTTATCAATATCACAAATATATATATCAATATATCAATTCACAAACAGTAATGGTTTTGGTTAGTTTCACAATTATAGATTTGAAATGATTTTTAATGTAATATATAAGGATAGTTGATAGGATTTTTCAGCTTTTTGAATGAAAATGTTAAATTGTTTCTTGGTGTGACATCAAAGAGAAATTTGCCATATAGAGCAATTGTTAAAATAATTTTTTTAATAAATTATTTGAGATGACTTTTAATGTAGTCTAGAATGATTTCCTTTCAATAAAAGAATTGGACTTTTATTTATTTTTTGAGATTGCGTTTCAATACGCATTTGAGTTTTTATTACTAGTTTAAATATTAATGTGTAGGCGAAATACTATTGACCGAATCACTTATTAAAATGTAAAAGGAAAGGGGCCGTTCATAAATGACGTCACGAATGTGAGGCCATAAGTGACGAGTCGGATGGGAGGATTAAGAAATGTGACGTCACATCAAAAGAAGCCACTTAAAATAAAAGTTTCATTTTAATATTTGATTGCTATCTATGTCACGACGTTTTCCAGGACTTTACGCGTGGTAAGATATTAGAGCGCACACTTACACTACCGGTGGGGGAGAGGGGGGTAAAATAAATCTTTCATAATCGAGTGCGTCATCTTAGACGGCCCGATAGCAAGGTTGATAAAGATTAACGTTTCGTAAATAGATTTTACACATTCTCTAGAAGTTTTTTAAAATATTTAAACAAAGAAATTCATATGAGGAGGAAAAATGCTGAAAGGTTTCTCATGTAAATTAAATGTCACAAATGTATGTATTTTAAAATATTATATACAAATTCTTCACTTTGAGAAATAAATATATTTTTTAAAATATGTATTTAACTTCCGATTACCATTTACAATCAATTCTACAAAATAGGTCTTTGCTACCATTGTTACAAAAGATCAATTAAATTCATTATTTGAATTATCTTGTACTATAGTTATTTGTTGAATGAATGTCGACATCATTTTTTTCTCTAATCTTATGTTATGAGTCATTAGAAATATTATTGGTTCCTCTATTATATGAACTACTTTAACATCTTACACGCGATGTTACTTTTTAGATTATTGAGAAAACATAAGCCGAAGAACATCTGTATTGTAGCATCAGAGAAACCAAGTTAATGAAGATAAAACAGTTTTTCTTTTCTAGTTTACACTATTCTCGAACTCCTCATGTTGATTTAACGTAATGAAGTCTGTTGTTTTTTCACTTGCCACTTTTGTTATCCGAAGTTCAAAATCATTTTAATGGCAACTGTTTCTCCCCCTTTAAATGTAAACACTATTTTTTACACACAAAAATAGTAAAAGCCATGACAAATAATTGGCATTTTGGTTTTGTCAGCACCAATGTACAGAACAAAATTATTTTTTTAAAATTGTTTTAACTTTCTTTTGTCTCAAAATATAGGAAATATTAACTTTATCTTAAGTCTTTAAAAAAATAAATTATTGTTATTTCTTAAAGAGAAAAGTATTTTCATCTTTAATATTGAAAATTCCATTAAAACTGAGTTTCAAATAAACATATTTTGCCCACGAACGTCTAAGTGAAAAAAACTACAAAAACATATACTATTTAAAAAGTAAATGTCATAATCGTATGGGGGTCCCTCACGTTTCCATTAGAGATTGCTAGGGGCGTGGTAGTCCTGGTGGGTGCTGCGATTCCCTTCCATGTCAGCCGAATACTTTCTTAGCGTTAGTTATCCATCATTCTTATTTAGGCTTGGCGTGGGTTCGACCGTACGCCCCGAAGCATGTGAGGCGAGCGCACTATTGACTTCGCTATCAAGCGGCTAAAGGTATAGTACAAAACAAAAAAAAAATTCCAGAAAGCATTATGTTTTAAAAAAATAATAAAATTATAATTATAATTTTAGCTCAAAATAAAATATTAATCAATTGATGAATGACATTGATGAATATGGTGAGATTTTATGCGTGTAATTATGTGCGATTAATTATTTTTGATTAGAAACCACTAATTTCCACGAGCACTAAATTTTAGCCAGTTTCTAATTTTTCTTGATGATAGTCATAAAGGCACTATACCTTCTTTCTACAAACAAAAAGAACTGGAAAGCAGTCAATAATTTCTATACCATAACCCATTACGCAGGATATAAAATTGATATCTGTTATGTAACTAGAATGTATTGTAGATCTATTTTTTTTTCAAATACTCTTTTAAGCTTTTGTTTTGTGAATATTGCAATAAGCTGCACCTTTATTAGTATAGACTCTAAGTTTGACCACAAGCAAAGGATTCAACTGCCAGTCGGAAATATAAAAAAGTAACGATGTCTTCAAATGTTTGGTTCATGTCAACATGAAGTGTCGTTACGTGTTGACAGTAGGCCATAAATCTTCATCTCTATTTGACAATTTCAAAAGATTTGGAAACTGGTAACAATTTCCACTCTCATGTTTTGTTTTTAAAGGAACATTTTGCAACAAACAAAGTTATAACGCTTTAAGTTTTGATTAATTTTAATTGGTCACTTGGTAATTTCAAAATTGTTTCTATACGTTTATGAAAAAAATATTTCATAAAAGATATGTAGCGTTAAATTTGTCGAAAATCATAGTCTTTGCTTTCCAGGAATTCCAAATCTGCATCGAAGGGAGCAAAATTTAATTTAAATATGTTCTTATAAAACGGTTTTAGGTGATTATTAATTGTATTTATTAAAAATTTAAATATTATTTTCTGTTAAATGATAAATAGAAGAAAAAACTATTCCAGTTTGATTATCTACCATAAATCTCATAATTGTTTTATATTATATTAGTTATATTTATGTCTCATGTGTATACCTTATATCATTTTGCATTGCGATAATACATTATATGACATTTGGATGGTTCACGCGCAAGTGACTAGTGCTGCTTCATTTGCAGAATTATATTAATACATTTTTCACATGTCTTTTCTTTACAATAATATTGTGCCTAAATCTTGCACAATTTTCTATGCGGTAAGAAATATCTAATAAAAACTACAAACGCGTTAATCAACAATAGGTTAATTAATCTTGTTTAAACGAGCTATGTAACATGTCATGTTTTTTGCTTTGTTTCACACCATTGACTGGGGAGGTATCACCTTTGTGTGAGAGTATTATCTACTTTGTTTAACATCCATGGCTTTTGAGGCTGCACCTTTGGGTGAGGGTGTTATGTTTTTGTCTCACACCCCTGACTGGGAAGGCAACACCTCATTGTAAGGTTTTATCTACTTTTTTCACACCCCTGGCTTGTGATGCAGCACATCAGTATGAGGGTTTTATTTACTTTTTTCACACACCAGTTGAAGAGGCATCACCTTGGTGTGTGGGTATTATCTACTTTTTTTCACACCCCTGATTTGGGAGGAAGCACCTTCGTAGATGAGAGTGAACTTGGCATGAATTGTATAAAAACCTATCGTCATTTTACGAGACTAGTCGCATAATTAGGATAAGTTCTTTGAGATTTAATATTTTAATTCAGTTTAATTTTTCTTTTAGTGACAAATTGGCCTAACCAACCAGTACTATCAGAAGGTAATGGCATATTAACGTGGTACAGTTTGTTGCCGTTTGTTTTGGTTTTTTAAATGTTCTTAGTGTACATAAATATTTAAATATCAGTAAAACTGTTGTTTGCTTAAATATATATTTCAAGCACTTATTATTGCAAATATATGTTTAAATAGTTACATCAGCTTCAAATATATGCACATAAATCTGTTTGTTATTACGGCATTACAAATTAAGCGTTGGTTTTCATTTAACATAATAACAATAACATGTGCTTACACAATTTAAAAACAATTTTATTTATCAGTGTCAATAAGAATACGATGCACTACATTATAAATAGAATTAATAATATTAATTAATTAAATTATCGTTAAATAATTTTCTTTTATAATACATTTTAATTATATGGGGAACATATGTTCAATTTCTGAATCACATATGTCGCACCGCACGAAATTCTGATAACATTAATTGACTTAAAGAAATAATTAGATAAAATAACAACCTAAAACACATTGACTGCAACAACATGTATTTTTAAAATATATATTTAGTAGGGCTGCGGAAATTAACGATTAATTTCTCGATTAATCGGTAAAAAAATTGTATCGATTAAAATTATTTTAAAATGTTTTAAACAATTTTTTTTCGATTTGTTCAAAAATAATTAATTATTAATATCTAATAAGTTTTTACGTACAAAATTTTTCCATTAAAGAAATGATTATTAAATTGTAAACTTTAAAATAAGCTGTTTTTATAAAGAAAATTATTTTTTAAAATTAAACATTGTTTTTACTTAATTAACAATAACAAAATTTAAATTCATTGACATTATTTTGAACTACGTGTACTTATATTTAAATATATCTCTTAAAACTATTACATTGCCTGTTTTTGTTACTTCCCTTGAAATTTTCAGTTTAATAACGTCATACATCTTATTTTTGGCTTTAATCAAAATTATCGATTAATTATTCGGTAATTTTTCAAAAGTTAACGATTAAATTTAAATTAATCGATAACAGCCCTAATATTTAGATGAAGTAAAATAGTTTATTAACCCTGTTACAAATCATTGAAATATTCCGCTTTGAGGCAAATGGGTAAAATGATCAAACTACACATTTTCCTGTGTAATAATTTGTGTTAACTTTATAATGCAAAGAAATAAAAATCAAGGTACTTGAAGAAAATTATAATTTATTTTTGAATAGCCAATTTACAATTTATCATACGTAATGTATCATTTTCTTGAAAACCCTAAGCGCTGTACACGTTTTTATAAAGCATCGACTGTAGCAACATACATCAGCATTCAAAATTTTTTTTCAAATGAATTTCTAGCCTTGTTAATAATACTTAATGTAAGCTCAAATTTCTATAATGAAATTTTAAGGGGTTATTATGATCAAAATACCAAATATTTAATTTTACTGGGTTATTTTTTCAATAAAAATCCAAATATCTCATTTAACAAGAATATTTCTCCATAAAATACTAGATAGCTCATCTAAAGTGATTATTTCTCTTTAACATACCAAATATATCAGTTTACAGGGTAATTTCTCATCAAAACGTTTAGTAATTATAGATACGGCAATTAATTCTAATTTACAAATACAACACAAAGATTACTTAATACAACCCTCAAATAGACATACAGATAAAAACACTTTTCTTATTCCATATGCAAGAACAAACACATACAAGTTTTCTTTTTTTCCGTCCGATATTCGGACGTGAAATGGGTTGCCTGAAGAAACCAGGAAAGCCAACACTTTATCATCATTTAAAACTCTAGTAATAATACAGGACTAAACACAAACCATAGAAATACGTAGGACGCAATAATCTTCTGTATAGAAGGAGCGTCTGTAACATATAAGATAAGATAAGATAAGATATCCTATTTTACAAGGTTATTTCTCAAAAATATACCAAGCCTATCATTTTTTTAGTCTATTTCTTATCATCATAATATACTATTTTAAATGGTTATTTCTGATCAAAACATCAAACATCTCATTTTATCAAGATATTTCTCTTCAAATTACAAAATATCTTCTGTAGTCTTAATAACCCTAAAAGATATTAAACAAACAAAATATTATTCAAAATAAAAATTTCTCATGCTAGCGTAGAATGAGATTTATCTTAAAAATCAGTCCAAAATGTCAATCTTAATCAAATTATACAATTAGTGTCTTCTACACATCTTATTACACATCGTGTTGTGATCTATTTTACCTATTCCAACGTCGTGGGCTGCCCATATGAACATAGAGGAATATCAAAGCTATCAACTGTTAAATAAGAAGGAATACTCATTTAAATAACTAGGCAACAAACTAAGCTTGGTATGTCCTGTCCAATGTCTTACAACACAACAATGTTGTACATGGTTTTACTTTTTTTAAAAGAGAGCAAATTAATTGAAGAATTTGCCAAAATTACGATGCTTGCTTAAACATGTGAAACTGTTGTTAAAAAAAAATAAAAAAATAAATAAAACAACCTTAACTACTGTAGTATGACTATTTTAGATGGAAAGTTGCACAAATTCAAAACTAAAGACATGACACACCATTAAACTTATGTTATATATTTGCAGTGATCTAGCTTTGATGAACTATGGGTTATCTGTATTTGTTGAGATTATTAATGTAGCAGGACAAGTTGATTCCTGAAAGGTTGTACTTATGTTGAGTAGATGTGGTGAATTTCATTTTGTCTCATTTGTGAAAGTTGATTTGAACTATTTCATGTCTAATATTTCTTTCAAGGTAAATTAATTCCATGTTACATGTTCTTATTTCATGAATAATTTTAGATCAATTACTTTTTAATGATCTGCAATGTTTAAACTTATTTTAAAAAAAAAAAAAGAAATTATATGTTGTTAAATATCTTTATCCTTTTATCATACAACAAAAAAATTTAATCAATACACGAGCGTTCGCATTCCCGTCGAAAGTTTTCGATTCCAGATACAACGAGTTTCCTGCTTTCAGCTCAATGCAAAACATTTCCGATTGGTTCTCACTGACTGAAGAAATGTGAACGAGATTGGAATTATGATCTTGATTACTTTTATCGAGAATACAACGGACACGAAAGCGTGCATTTTTGTCATCCGCTGATGTGCTCAAGCTAACTAAATAAAACCCATTCAGGGGGGCGGTAAATCTACCAGCCGATGGATTAAAATGTTTACTGTAAGCATCTTTAAAATTTACAAGCCTGAAATTGTTTGTGACTTCAGTTGACACTTGTGCATTAAATCCAACATTCGGGTGACTGCACTTTGATTCTGGAGAAGATTTTTTTAAAAAATTATTACAAAAATACCCTTTCCTTACAGAGAATAAAGTATCCCTAAAACTTCGAGTTTCTTATGGTAATTTATTTTTTGAGATAAATAATTTATCTTAAAAATTACAATTAGCATGCTCAGATTTCAAATAGTTCAAATAAAATGCATTTTTGTCATTATGTTATCTTACATAAACTATTTAGATGCTCTTTTCATACAAAAGATTATTGTGGCCTACGCTTATCCATGATTCATATCTAGTCTGTACTTAATTAGACCAGATTTACTCTTGCGCGAACAAATCTGGCAGTATCAGTCTGGAGAATAGACTAATCCAAGATTATGGGACCCTAGCACCACATGGCACAAATGTTTTACGCTGACAACCACAATGATCAGCCACGCCCACTCTCTCCTTTCCTATGTAAGCTCTAACTACTCTCTTCTTACTATCGCTCTATTTTGATCTTGATTTTTACGCTGCAAAAAGTTTTTTTTAAATATTCCTTTTATTTGTCTGTTTTTTCACTATATATTCATTGAGAGAGGCTCTTTGTTGAAACATACGCTGCTTTGTGACGTCTTGTCAAACTCATTTTGATTCCCATTTGCATGTTATCCTTCTACTTATTTATAAGCCTGATTGCAGTCTCACCAAAAGTGCATCACTTTATTAGAATTTTGTTTGCAACGCTTCGTGAGGAGTAGTTCATTTCCGAGAAGGGTTAGCCTCTACGTGGCTCAGATCACGATTAGGGCAAGCGGACCAAACGCAGCCCAGAACCAACAAGGCGTAGCATGCAATGCTGAATTCGGGATAGGTGTCAAGTGCTAGAACACAGTATGATCACAGTCACTGCACGGATCACAGCAAGAGCATTAAATGTCTAGTACGAATTAGAAAACATGTGCTGTGAAGAGCTTAACAGACTCCAGCTCTCAGAAAACATTTAAAAGGGGGTAATACTAAGTTATTCCCCTTGATTCCTTGGCATTCCTTGAAAAATAAAATACATATGCCGAGGCGGGTTGGCGATACGGTTGTCGAATGAGAAAATCTTACCCCTCCATGTGAGGTCAACCGTGATCTTGGATTCCCAAGAGGCCAGCTCAGGGAAAATGTTCCGGATGAGGGGGTCCCCCAGCTGTGTGGGTGCGGGCGTAGTTACAAAAAGAGTTTGCAGTTAACACTATTGCAGAGCCCTATGCTGGAGGCTGCTTATTCTCTTCTACAATGAAGTTTTATTTGAGTTTTAATTGTTTATAGAATGTTCGTTTCGGTGGTTTAACCAGTTACACGCTCGAATTCTAGTCGAGAAGAACAAGGATTTTAATGTGATTGTTCTTGGACATGCAATGAGAAAAGTGCTCTTATCCCCATGTCTATCTGACGGTTGTATTATGATTATGATTACAATTGTGTAAAATTTCCTATTTAGAATTAATTACCTCAAGTATTTTTCTACTCTATGCCTTGTTACAGTTGTTTCTTTTCAAACTAATGTTCATTTTTCATGTCTTCCTTATCCGGGATACTACAGAACTTTAAATTGAATATTTGATTTATATTTCCATGCCGTTGTGTGTTTTTTTTTTCTAAAAATAATTTGTTGTTTTTTTTTAAAATGAATTGCCAGTTTGCTTAACATATTTTTACAAATCACTATCGGAATGTTTCTGCTCAATTTTTTTTAACGAACATGGTCAACATTTTGACGTGTTCCATTTACATAAACCTACCAAGATGATTATTTATTGTACTTCTGCATTGAAATTGTATCATCCACAATGCACTGTAAAACCCTCAGAAATATGAAATGGTAAGTAAATTATATTTTTAATTTAAAATAAAGAATTTTTTCTCTGTGGGTGGCTGAATTCCCCCTTCCCCACAACCCCCACCCACCCTTTCACTTGAAGATGACTAAAGTATAAGTATACTATGTTAATTATTATTACCGATTTCTTTGACAAAATGAGCCATTTTAGTCACTTGAATTTCAACATCATTTACCTGTAAAATGTTAAATAAATTATACATTAATTTTTTTTAAAAAGACTTTTGCAAAAACAATACCTTATTTAATGATATATATATTTATAATTTTGATTTTTTTTTATTACATACTATTTCAAATTACCTTTGTGGAAAGTTTCTCGCTACTGATGAGTTTCTTGTTCAATGTCTCATTTAATTTTTCCAATGGATTCAGTCTCTTGGCAAGTAGTTGACATACGGTACCAATCTTTGAAAATATGAACATATTGACATGATAGTTGACATACAGTACCAATCTTTTAAACTATTAACATATAACATGGTAGTTGACATACGGTACCAATCTTTGAAAATATTAACATATAGCATGATAGATGACATACGGTACCAATCTTTTAAAATATGAACATATAACATGGTAGTTGACATACGGTACCAATCTTTGAAAATATGAACATATAACATGATAGATGACATACGGTACCAATCTTTTAAAATATTAACATATAACATGGTAGTTGACATACGGTACCAATCTTTGAAAATATGAACATATAACATGATAGATGACATACGGTACCAATCTTTTAAAATATGAGCTTGTAGACATGGTAGTTGACATACGGTACCAATCTTTTAAAATATGAACATATTGATATGGTGGTTATCATTAAATATTTAATAACTATTTTTGCTTTCAAACAAAAAGCTGTAAAAATTACTGATACATTTTGAGCATATACTTTAACGAAAGGGTTTGGATTTTTTTTAAAAATTGGAATGATCATAAATGTAACCAAGTACCTAATTTACATATTTTATATAGTACTTCATACTTCATGTGTAACGTAAATACTTAAGTTCTGAAGATCTTAGATATACACCTAAAACTCTTTTTTAATCTTATGTAATAAAACCAAATATTTCTTTCAAATCTTTCAATTAAGGAAAGGAAACTTTTTATATAAAAAAAAAAAAATCGTACAATAGGGATGCCCAAAGTCCGGCCCGCGGGCCAAAACCGGCCCGCGAAGCAATTTTTACTGGCCCGCGACCTCATCTGAAATAATTAATTAACTAACGTATTATTTTTTAGCAACATTAAATATAAGAAAAGTCGACAAGTTTTACCGTTTTGATAACGTCAACGGATGGCAAAAGTCGATAAAATTGTATTGTTTACCAATTACTAGACTTCAGTCTTAAAGACTGACAAGGGGAACAAATGTATTTGGTTCTGTTTGTTCTGCTGTCTGTGACGTTAAATAACCAAGTAAACGATAAATTTATTTATTGCTGATGGCTATCGCCATGACTCTTGAGCACAGTTGACTAGCAAAACTTGTCTGTAACAAAGTCAGCTTAGTCAGGCTGGCAAAGTTTTTAAACTTCACTGTATCGTTCATAAAGAAGTTTTTTGTGCTAAACACCTTTCATGTGATCGTGTCCTTAAACAGGGTTTTAGAGCAAATAGAGATCATATCCTTCATCACTTGTTTCACAGCCAGTTTTAGCTGTGTCTTCTTGACATCCAGAGAGAACACAAAGATGTTATGTATGACAATGATATAAGATGGTTTAGTCGGGGGGGGAGCACTTCAGCGCGTCTACACATTAAAAAAGAAATTGGGCAGTACATGGAAGATAAGGAAAAAACATTTCAAGAACTATCTGATGCTGCTTGTCTTGCATAGTTTGCATTTTCGGTTGATGTGAAAAGACATATAAACCTTCTTAACACAATTCTCCAAGGGCACAATACAGTGGTAAGCCAATTATATTCACATATCAAGGACTTTGGGGACAAGCTGCAACTTTTTCAAAGGCAACTTTTTCAAATGCCTAATACCACACATTTCCCCTCACTGCAGGAAATCATGACAAGTTTACCAGAAAGAAGCTTCAATTGGCAAATACATAGGTATGATGCAGATATCACATCCTTGGCTGATGAATTTCAAAGACGCTTTCATGACTTAATAATTATTGAAAAGATAAGCATGGTTGTTTTTGTTAAATCTTCATATTTCTCTGTAGATTTTGATAATACTGCGGCAATCTGCAGCTGGAAACCATTGAGCTGCAAACTGATGCTGAGTGTCGCAGGAGACAATTTCTTCTCTTTGACTTTTAGAGTAAGCTTCATGGTTAAATAGAGATTAAAAGGAATTCGAACATTTGTTTTTTTTTAAAAATGCTTAGCTTGTTTGGCTCGACATACTTGTGTAAGCAGACATTTTCAGTTATGAATTTTAACAAGATCTGTGTGAGGACTCTCAACTACGTGATATCATGCGCATCAGTACCATGTCATTGAGCCTGCCCTCACCTATTTACTGTATTCAAATATCTCAGTTTCACCATTGACATTAAAATTTTACAATAAAAACTCACCATACTATGTCATTTTTATAATATTATTTTAATCCGGCCCGCGAATATCTTTGGATAAAGGAATATGGCCCGCCATGCAAAAAGTTTGGGCATCCCTGTCATACAAGATACATCTCAAAACAAAATCAATCTTACTTTTTTTTAAATTCTACTGGTATTTATTTAATGTTTATTCATAAAATGCTTAATTTAATTATATAAACTATATAAATGTAACTGACTTACTATTTTACCTAAAGCTGAACAGTGTGAAAACTATGTGGTATTGACTGACATATGTGAACTTTAAACCAAACTCAGTTAGGTGGGTATTCGAACTAAATGACTAAGCATGTTCAATGCTTTACTTATTGACTAAGCCTGACCTAAATACTTTGATAATAATCTAAAAGAACGATTTTCTACTTACACAGTCGTCAATTTTCTCCTTATTGACACTACAAACATTTTCAAACTGTTCTTTGTACTGAGATGACAAGAGATTAAGGGAGATTTCCAGTTGATTTAATTTATCAGACACTTCATTATAATGTTGATCTGTACTCTCGACTCTCTTTGACAAATCTTGTGTAGACGTAATGACGTCATTGCTACAAGATCTAAGGGAGCTGATCTGTTTATTAAATTCGTTCATTGAGGCATTGACAGACTTGTTTTCCTCTTCTAGCCTGTTAACCCTCGCAACAACGTTAACAGAATAAACGTTATTCAAGTTATCAACAGTTGCGGATGATTCTAGGCTTGTCTTCTCTACTGCTTTAAGTCTCTCTTTTAACTTTTTCTGAGATCTTAAATTTGACTTGGTCAATATTTCAATTTCTTTTTTGAAATGTTCTTGCTTAGTTGAATTATCTTTTAACGTTTTATCAAAATGTTCTTGTTTTTCTTGAAGTTGCTCCATTGTCCGTTTGAGTGAGAGTAGAGTTTCTTCAGCCGTGGTTACTCCCATATTTGTAATTTGAGATGAGCTAGATCCTACTACAACACCTGTAAGTGTATTGAAAACATATTGTTCATTATACATTAATCATTTTTATTAGATGCTGGCGTCTACTAGAATGCCGAAAAAAGTTAGATAGATTTTTAACACATATTCTCGTAAGCTAGACAGCTTAAGTTTTGCAGGCAGACTTAAGCCGATGATAAAAATGATCAATAAAATTTTCGGATCGATCGAATATGCTGTAATTAAATCGTTGAATTCTTAGTTTATCTCTGTGTTCCATGTTAATTTTTGAGCTAGAATATCGTGGTGCGCATTACGTTGAACGATCTTTTTACCACTTTTATGTTGCACTGTATGGTGCGTATAATGGTAACGATACTTTTAAAAAATACATTCCAAATCTGTTAATGTAAATGCTATTAATTGCTAATCTGTCTCGTGATGCGCACTAAGTTAAACATGTTTTTATAACCCTATTCCCATGATAATTTCGAGTTAAAACTTAGCAGGCAGACTGTAGATTATTTTTGTTTACACTGAATCCTTTAAATATTTGAGGCATTACTAAATTCTTAGATTTTAGGATTGTCATGCAATGCGTGCTATAATGTAAATCCTTTTAGTTATGGCTCGTATATAAAGGATTTAGAGTCAAAAACTTGATTTTTATGGTTTTAAAAAAAAAACACATTTTACTCTGGGTAATTCAGTCAAATTCATTGTTTTTATTATGTTTATTTTTTTTATTATTTTTTTTGTTTGTTTGTTTTGAAAAGTGTGTAATTGTTATAGTTAAAACATAAGTACTGACAAGTCAAGACGACATACCAGGAAGGACCGTCTTGACATTCTAAAATTTGTTAATGTTAGGTCTATTAACTCACGAAAAGGAATCACAACAATGTTAAAGAACATTGCTATTTCGGTGCCTACTGTCATCTTCCACTTAGACAATGGCAATATCAAGTCAATTTTTCCTCTCTTATCATGCTCTATTTATATCATGGTTTAACTGTCTATTTTAGAAATGTTGTTAACATTATTTCAATAAAAATTTATAATGCTAAAAAATATAATTATTTTTTTTTAAATTGAAACACAATATGTTCATTAGTTTAAAACCATGTATTTACCATTATGATTGATTAAATGCTTTGTCCTTACCAAAATATATCTCTATGTTATGACATTACTTGCTACATGTATATGTCATATGATATTATTTGATATGCGATTGGTAGAGAGAGATCACGTGACCTTTTAATACCAGAAGGCAATGCGAAATAGTTGAAAGTGTGAGGAAACACAAGTGAGATGCTCAACTGATGTATTATAGGTATGTAAAAAGTGTACATAAGTTCTAGTATTGCATTAAAGTTAATAGTTACAAAGGACTTCTTTGTTTTTATTTGAGCTGGAGTGTGTCAATAATAAATGCCTACAAGTGTGAAAGCGGCCCGAACAGAAATTAGTTACAGTATCTTTCTATATGACAATACTTACTAATAGACAGACCAGATGATTGTGGGTCATGCAGCACTGAATTTGTGATTTTATCACTTTCGTTTTCAATACCCATCAGAACTTGATAAATAAAATGAAAGTGATTTAAAATTTTAAATTTTTTTTAGATAAAATCTATGAAATTTAATCTTAAAAAATGTAAGTTTAAATTTCTTTTTGTTTTAAAATGCATTTTCTTATAAGGCGAGAACAAAAATTAAATGAACTTGGATTAACTCAAAATTTCTTTTAAAAAATATATTCAATTTAGTGATAATTAAAATAATAGTAATAGTTATAAGTATACTATATTAAAAAAATATTAATAATAATAACTATTTTTTATTAATATATGTAAATAACCTTTTGAAACGGACAGTACAGATATTTAAAAGAATATCGATAGGTGATGACAATAATGCTAAATGATTTTTAAAATAAAGAGAAATATTTAACGAAATAATTACCTGCTAGTTCCTCAGACCTTGAAATAAAAAAAGTTATAGCTTGTTGGAGTCTGTTTGAAATCTCTTCATATGTTGCCTGATTGCCATGTCGTCTACTAACAAATCCATCTACCTCCCTCTGTATCTGATGTAAGATATACGCAATGACAATCCAGTCGATATTCTATTTTATCGCTTGTTTAAATCAATATTTTAATTGAAAAGAATTATTGTCCTTTAAATTATATTTTTGCATCACATACAACTAATAAATTTTTATTGGTATCGGAATTCCTTTTAGCATTGGTACCGTTTCTAAGGGACGGAACTTTTTTAAAGACAAATATTTATTTTTGTCTATAAAGAATCGATACCTGATTTATATAATCGTCTACAGCCGTATCGACATTATTTCTCTCTTCTTTAAGTGTGTCCATCAGCTGGTTGATAAATTTGATAAATCTCGAATTTCCTTGATTCTTGCCGGCCATTTTAGAAATCTAAAAATATGTTAGTTATGTAACATTAAACAGCATTCACTTACTAATATTTATGGCCTAAAATGAATTCTGACTTAAAATATTACTTATCTTATCTTATCTTATATGTTACTGACGCTCCTTCTGTACAGAAGATTATTGCGTCCTACGTATTTCTATGGTTTGTGTTTAGTCCTGTATTCTTACTAGAGTTTTAAAAGATGATAAAGTGGAGGCTTTCCTGGTTTCTTCAGGCAACCCAAACCACGCCCGAATACCGGACGGAAAGAAAGAAAACTTGTATGTGTTTGTTCTTGCATATGGAATAAGGAAGGTGTTTTTAACTTTATGCCTATTTGAGGGTTGTATTAGGTTATCTTTGTGTTGTATTTCTAAATTAGAATTAATTGCCTTATGTATAATTACTAATTTACTCTTGGTTCTTCTATCCTCTAGTGTTTCAAGGTTTAATGATTTAACTAACGGTGTTACTCTTGTCAGTTTTGAATATTCTCCAGTAATGAATCTGGCAGCTCTTTTTTGGATTTGTTCTAACTTATCAATATTTTCTTTGGTGGATGGGTCCCATACAGAAGATGCATATTCTAGTATAGGTCTCACCAGGGTGAGGTAGCATTTTAGTTTTATATCTTTGTTACATTTGTAAAAGTTTCTTTTTATAAAGCCTAAGGTTTTGTTTGATTTTTTAATAACTTCATTGACATGGGGATTCCAAGATAGTTTCTCATTTATTATGACTCCTAAGTATTTTGCATCTTTAGTTTGGGTTAGTTCTTTTCCATGAATGAAATATTTTGAATTTATTTGTTTCTTTTTCTTTGTTACTCTTAGCAGTTGACATTTTTCTGGGTGGAAGGACATACTCCAGTTAGTTTCCCATTTTATTAATTCATCTAAGTCTTTTTGTAAAATTTTGCTATCTTGTTCTGACTTGATTGTTCTATAGATTATACAATCATCAGCAAATAACCTAACTTTAGTTCCTGTTGAGATATTGTTGGGTAAGTCATTTATATAAATTAAAAATAGTAAGGGACCTAGGACAGTTCCTTGTGGAACTCCTGAGTTAACCTTTATTGGTGTAGATTTAGA
>MUZC01004489.1:805968-818584 GCA_002072015.1 Radix auricularia | reverse complement strand
ATATATATATATAACAAACTTCCCACTCATGGGGAGCCAGGGGCCCAAATGTAGTTTTTTCTTAATTTAAAAACTCACTCATCACTAATTCTCAAATTTACCGTGTAGGTAAAACCATGAAACTTTTGGAAAATCTTGAGCATACTCTCCCGACAATAATGGCAATCGTTCCATAAATTCCCATTCATGAGGTCCGGGGGCAGAAAAAGTTTTTTCCCGTTATCTGAGATATATAAAAATAACTAATTCTCCTATTTCCCGTGTAGGTAGAAGCATGAAACTTTGGCAAGTTGTTTAGTTTATTTCAACGATGGTAACAGACGAAAAAATATTTATAACACTTCTTGGGAGCCTGGTGCCGAAATATAGTGTTGTTGTTTTTTTACTCATATAAGCTATATAAACATTGAAAATCTTTAATTCTACTATTGGGAATAATGGGAATTCGGAAAATTACACTACCACGATGGTGCAGTCTCAACTGGTGTGCCAGAGTCTTCGGATTTTTGTTATAGAATTGCAGAAACTATGATTTTCTGATAGGCAATTGTATTTGACCTGCTTTAATATATATGTACCCTTTTACTTCATGCAAATAAACAGGTATAGTACGCTTGTACAGAAAACCTCATTTAAAATAAAACCCGTGCGAAGCCGGGTACTTGCCTCTAGATATCTATATATATATAAGACACATTTGTTGTCCGTCTGTCTCTCTGTCTGTCTGTCTGTCTGTTCCCTAATAACTCAAGATCCAGACAACCCAGTCAAGTGAAATTTAGTAAACGTACACACAATTATATGGGGAAGGTTCTTAAATAGCTTTCGTTCCATAAATTCACACTCATGGGCGCCGGGGGCCCAACAACTTTTTTTTCCTTATTTGAGCTTTATAAAAAATGAAAATAAACAATTTTTCTATTTCTCGAGAAGGCAGAAGTATGAAATTTTAGGAAATTGTTGAGTACACTTCTGCAATGGTAAAAGGCAAAAATATATTTAAATTACCTATTTCTGGGGGCTGGGGGCCCAAATTTAGTTTTTTTACCTTATATGAACTATATATAAAAACTGAACATAACTAATTATCCTATTTTACGGATAGGTAGAAACATGAAACTTTAGCAAGTTGTTAAGTAAGCTACCCCGACGATATTTTGCAATAAACAATTATAAACTTCCCACTCATGGGGAGCCAGGGGCCCAAAAGGTAGTTTTCTTTTTACTTATATACACTATATAAATACTGAAAATCACCCATTCTACTATTTCCCGTGTAGGTAGAAGAATGAAACTTTGGGAAGTTGTTAAGTACACTCTCCTAACGCTATTTTGCGAAAAAGAATTTCAAACTTCCCACTCATTGGGGGCCGGAGGCCCAAATGCTGTTTTTTCTTATATTAGGATCAAACTCATAACTAATTCTCCACTTATGTGGTGCCGGGGACCCAAATGTACTTTTTCTTAAGTGGGCTATATTAACAAAATGTAGACAGCGAAATACAATCACGTCTCAAGAAAGATCAGGTTTCTGATTAGGTGGAAGCATGTACTCCTCTGAAATTGTTGAGTACAATCCCGTAGTGATAACAGGTGAAAAAATATTTAAATTATCACTTACGGGGAGCCGGGGGCCCAAATGTAGTTCTTTTTTTTTTTTTTTTTTTAAAACTAATATATGCTATATAAATACTGAAAATCCCCCATTTGACTATTTCCCATGTAGGTAGAAGAATAAAACTTTGGAAAGTTGTTAAGTACACTCTCCCAACGCTAATTTGCAAAATAAAATTTCAAATTTCCTACTCATTGGGGGCCGGGAGCCAAATGTAGTTTTTTCTTATATTAAAAACTCACTCATCACTAATACTCAAATTTACCGTGTAGGTAAAATCATGAAACTTTTGGAAATTCTTGAGCATGCTCTCCCGACAATAATGGCAATCGTTCCATAAATTCCCACTCATGGGGGCTGGGGGCCCAAAAACGTTTTTCCCCCGTTATTTGAAGTATTTAAAATTGAAAATAATAATTCTCCTATTTCCCGAGTAGGCAGAATCATGAAATTTTAGGATATTGTTTAGTACGTTACCCAAATTATAACAGGGGAAAATATATTTTTATTATTACTTTCTGGGGTCCAGGGGCCCAAATTTTTTCCCCTATATGAGCTATATAAAAATTGAATATTAAAAATTCTGCTATTTCCCGTGTAGGTAGAAGCATGAAAGTTTGGCAAGTTGTTAAGCAGTCTCTACCGACGCTAATTTGCAAAAAAAAAAAGAATTTAAAACATCACACTCTTTGGATCTAGAGATCCAAATGTAGTTTTTTCTTATATTAATAACCGTCTTATCTCTAATTCTCAAATTTACGTAATAAGTAAAAAATGAAACTTTTGGAAGTTATTGAGCACACCCCCCACCAACAAAAATGGTGAAAAATTCTTTAAAATTCTTGTTCAGGGTGGGGCTGGTGTTCCCACATGTATTTTTTTTTCTTTAATGAGCTGTATTTCACATCTCCAATGGTAACAGGTGAAAACATATGTAAATTATCTCTCTAAGGGGGCCGGGGCCCAATGTAGTTTTCTTCGTTATATGAGCAATATAAAAAGTGAAAATTACTAATTCTCCTATTTTCCGTCTAGGTAGAAGCATGATACTTTGGGAAGTTGAGAAATACATAACTGCAATGGTAAGAGGAGTAAAAAAAATCATTCCCCTGGGGGCCGGGGCCCAAATTTATTTGTTCTGATATAAAAACAGACTCATTACGTATTCTCTAATTTTCGGTGATGGTAGAAGCATAAAAGTTTGGAAATGTGTTGAGGAGGCACTCACGATGAAAACTAACAAAGCAAAATTTTAAAACTCCTGCTCATGTGGGGCCAATGTTTATGAAATTTAAAAACCACTAATTCTCCTAGGTCCGAGTATGTAGAAGCATGAAATTTTCGAAAGTTGTTAAGTACATTTCTGCGATGGTAACAGGTGGAAAAAATATTTATAACACTTATTGGGAGCCTGGTTCCCAATTATAGTGTTGTTGTTTTTTTTTTTACTCATATAAGCTATAAAAAAATTGAAAATCTTTAATTCTATTATTTGATATAATGGGAATTTGGAAAGTTGTTAATTACACTATCACGATGGTGCAGTCTTCACTGGCGTGCCAGAGTCTTCGGATTGCTGGTATAAGATTGCAGACACTATGCTTTTTTGATAGGCAATTGTATTTGACCTGCTTTAATTTTACTTCATGCAAATCAACAGTATAGTACGCTTGTACAGAAAACCTCATTTAAAACCCGTGCGAAGCCGGGTACTTGCCTCTAGTATCTATATATATATAAGACGCATTTGTTGTCCGTATGTCTGTCTGTCTGTCTGTCTGTCTATTCCCTAATAACTCAATATCCAGACAACCCAGTAAAGTGAAATTTAGTAAAAGTACACACAATTATATGGGGAAGGTTCTTAAATAGGTTTCGTTCCATAAATTCATACTCAGGGGTGCCGGGGGGCCCAACAACTTTTTTTCCTAATTTGAGCTATATAAAAAATGAAAATCAACAATTTTTCTATTTCTCGAGGAGGCAAAAGCATGCAATTTTAGGAAACTGTTGAGTACACTTCTGCAATGGTAATAGGCAAAAATTTATTTAAATTACCCCTTTCTGGGGGCTGGGGGCCCAAATTTAGTTTTTTTTACCCTTATATGAACTATACATAAAAACTAAAAATCACTAATTATCATATGTTACGGATAGGTAGAAGCATGAAACTTTGGCAAGTTGTTAAGTACGCTACTCCGACGATATTTTGCGATAAACAATTTTTAACTTCCCACTCAGGGGCAGCCGGGGACCCAAATGTAGTTTTATTTACTTATATACTCTATATAAATACTGAAAATCACCCATTCTACTATTTCCCGTGTAGGTAGAAGAATGAAACTTTGGGAAGTTGTTAAGTACACTCTCCTAACGCTAATTTGCAAAAAAAAAAAAAAATTTTAAACTTCCACTCAATGGGGGCCGGGGGCCCAAAGGTAGTTTTTTCTTATATTAAAAACTCACTCATCACTAATTCTCAAATTTACCGTGTAGGTAAAATTATTTTTAAAAAATTAAATTCTTGAGGATCCTCTCACGACAATAATGGCAATCTTTCCATACATTCCCACTCATGGAGGCCGGGGGCCCAAAAGCGTTTTTCTCCCGTTATTTGAGTAATATAAAATTGAAAATAACTAATTCTCATATTTCCCGAGTAGGAGAAGCATGAAATTTTAGGAAATTGTTTAGTACATTTCACTTATTTATAACAGGCGAAGATATATTTAAATTATCACTTTCTGGGGTCCAGGGGCCCAAATGTTTTTTTTTCTCCCTATATGAGCAATATAAAAATTGAAAATCACTAATTCTTTTATTTCCCGTGTAGGCAGAAAAATGAAACTTTGGGAAGTTGTTAAGTACACTCTCCTAACGCAAATTTACAAAATAGAATTGTAAACTTCCCTCCTCAGTGGGGACCGGGGGCCCAAATTTAGTTTTTTCTTATAATAAAAACTCACTCAGCACTAATTCTCAAATATACCGTGTAGGTAAAATCATGAAACTTTTGGAAATTCTTGAGCATACTCTCCCGAAAATAATGGCAATCGTTACATAAATTCCACTCATGGAGGCCGGGGGCCCAAAAACGTTTTCCCCCCGTTATTTGAGGTATATAAAATTGAAAATTACTAATTCTCTTATTTCCCGAGTATGCAGAAGCATGAAATTTTAGGATATTGTTTAGTACATTACCCAAATTATAACAGGCAAAAATATATTTCAAATAATACTTTCTGAGTTCCAGGACCCAAATGTTTTTTTTTCCTTAAAAAGCTATATAAAAATTGAAATGTATTACAGAAGAACAAGAAATAATAAAAAGATGGACCGAATACTGTTCTGAGTTATACAATGAAGACTCAAAGGGCGACGAATCAGTGCTCAATTGCCCAACGTCATCTAACATGGATATGCATTACATTCTCCGTGATGAGGTGGAGCTTGCTGTGCGAATGCTGAAGAAGGGGAAATCGGCTGGAGCAGACAACATCCCAGGTGAACTGATTCAGGCAGGAAGTGACCCAGTAATAAACATTCTAACTAGCATGTGCAACAAGATCTGGCAGACAGGAGAATGGCCAACACCCTGGACTCAATCGCTGGTTATAACGCTCCCAAAGAAGGGTAATCTGCAATTGTGTCAGAACTACCGTATAATTAGCCTGATTAGTCACCCCAGCAAAGTCATGCTCATGGTAATACTAAACAGACTAAAACCACAAGCAGAGCAGATCATTGCAGAAGAACAAGCAGGCTTCAGAGCAGGAAGCAGCACAACAGAGCAGATCTTCAACTTGCGAGTGCTCTGTGAAAAACATCTGCAACACCAGAGGGACCTCTTTCATGTCTTCATAGACTTCAAAAAGGCGTTTGACAGAGTGTGGCATGCAGCACTGTGGGCAACCATGCACAAGTACAATATTAACGCCAACCTCATTACTGTGATCAAGAACCTATACAACAGAGCATCCAGCGCAGTACTCTACAACAGCAAGCTGGGAGATTGGTTCAAGACCACTGTTGGTGTCAGACAAGGGTGTTTACTCTCCCCCATCCTCTTCAACCTCTTCCTAGAAAGAATTATGACTGATGTGCTCGAAAACCATGTCGGAACGGTCAGCATCGGAGGAAGGATTATAACTAACTTACGCTTCGCCGATGACATAGACGGCCTAGCTGGCAGCGAGGACGAACTAAAAGAATTCCTTGCAAAGCTAGAGAAGACGTCGAAGGCCTATGGCATGGAAATTAATGCAGAAAAGACCAAGGTCATGGCAAACAAGAATTTCACAAGTGAAATACGGATAAACGGTAAAAAACTCGAGGAGGTCCCTACCTTCAAATATCTAATAATAATAATAATAAAATGATGATTTATATAGCGCTGTATCCCAGCAAGGAGCCAGGCTCACAGCGCTTTACATGGAAACAAAAATACATATATAAATAAAAAGAAACATTCATAGCATATTAACTACATAAATAACAATACGGTATACTCAATACATCAGCTACGCTAATCTAGGGGCTGTAATATCCGATGAAGGCTCAAAGCCTGAAATTCTTGCCAGAACGGCCCAAACAACTGCAGCACTAAGCAAACTGAAAAACATCTGGCAAAGCAAGAAGTTCTCCCTGAGATCAAAGATTCGACTAATGCGCTCTCTGGCGATGTCAGTCTTCCTTTATGGTTGTGAGGCTTGGACGCTCACCGCAGACCTCCAAAAAAGAATTATTGCGCTTGAGATGAGAATGTTTTCGAAAGGTATTAAACATCTCCTACACGGCGCACATCACGAACGAAGCGGTCCGCGACAAAATAAGTGCTGTCATTGGCCCTTACGAGGACCTTCTCATCTCAATTAAAATGAGGAAACTACGATGGTACGGACACGTGTCAAGATCTGGAGGTCTCTCAAAGACGATATTGCAAGGCACAGTCCAGGGAGGAAGGAAAAGAGGCAGACCAAGGAAGAGTTGGGAGGACAACATCAAAGAGTGGACCGGCCTTTCATTTAGCGATTCCCAGAAGGCAGCTCAGAACCGTGACACTTGGCATGAGATAGTGCGCAGCTCAAAATGGTGCCCCAACGACCCAGCGTCGGGTTAAGGGATAGTTCAAGTTCAAGTTCAATCTCTAATTCTCAAATTTACTGTATACGTAAAGACATGAAACTTTCAAAAGTTATTGAGCACACTATCCCAACAAAAATGGAGAAAAATCTATTTAAAATTCTCATTCAGGGTGGGGCTGGTGTTCCCACATGTATTTTTGACCTGCTTTAAGATAAATGTACCCTTTTACTTCATGCAAGTAAATAGTATAGTATGCTTCTACAGAAAATCTCATTAAAAACCCGTGAGAAGCAGGGTACTTGCCTCTAGTATCTATATATATATAAGACGCATTTGATGTCATGTCCATATGTCTGTCTGTCTGTCTGTTCCCTAATAACTCAAAATCCAGTCAACCCAGTAAAGTGAAATTTAGTAAAAGTACACACAATTATATGGGGAAGGTTCTTAAATAGGTTTCGTTCCATAAATTCACACTCAGGGGCGCCGGGGGTCCAAACAACTTTTTTTCCTTATTTGAACTATATAAAAAATGAAAATCAACAATTTTTCTATTTCTCGAGGAGGCAGAGGCATGAAATTTTAGGAAATTGTTTAGTACACTTCTGCAATGGTAACAGGCAAAAAAAATTAAATTACCTCTTTCTGGGGACTGGGGGCCCAAATTTAGCTTTTTCCCTTATATGAACTATATATAAAAACTGAAAATCACTAATTATCCAATTTTACGGATAGGTAGAAGCATGAAACTTTGGCAAGTTGTTAAGTAAGCTAACCCGACGATATTTTGAAATAAACAATTTTAAACTCCCCACTCATGGGGAGCCAGGGGCCCAAATGTATAGTTTTTTTCAAACTTATATACACTATATAAATACTGAAAATCACCCATTCTACTATTTCCCGTGTAGGTAGAAGAATGAAACTTTGGGAAGTTGTTAAGTACACTCTCCTAACGCTAATTTGCGAAAAAGAATTTCAAACTTCCCACTCATTGGGGGCCGGTGGCCCAAATGCTGTTTTTTTCTTAAATTAGAAACAAACTCATAACTAACTCTCCAATTTACCGTGTCGTAAAAACATGAAACTTTTGGAAATTACTCTCCCGGCAATAATGGCAAAAAAAAAATCACACTTATGTGGTGCCGGGGCCCCAAATGTACTTTTTCTTAAGTGGGCTATATTAACATAATGTAGAAAACGAAATACAATCACGTCTCAAGAAAGATCAGGTTTCTAATTATGTGGAAGCATGTACTCCTCCAAACATCGATGAGTACAACCCCACAGTGGTAACAAGTGAAAAAAAAAATTAAATTATCACTTACTGGAAGCCGGGGGCCCAAATGCAGTTCTTTTTTTTTAAAGACTAATATATGCTATATAAATACTGAAAATCCCCCTTTCGACTATTTCCCGTGTAGGTAGAAGAATGAAACTTTGGGAAGTTGTTAAGTACACTCTCCTAACGCTTATTTGCAAAATAGAATTTTAAACTTCCCACTCATTGGGGGCCGGGGGCCCAAAGGTAGTTTTTTCTTATATTAAAAACTCACTCATCATTAATTCTCAAATTTACCGTTTAGGTGAAATCATGAAACTTTTGGAAATTCTTGAGCATACTCTCCCGACAATAATGGCAATCGTTCCATAAATTCCAAATCTAGGGGCCGGGGCCCAAACACGTTTTTCCTCCGTTATTTGAGGTATATTAAATTGAAAATAACTAATTATCCTATTTCCCGAGTAGGCAGAAGCATGACATTTTAGGATATTGTTTAGTACATTACCCAAATTATAACAGGCGAAAATATATTTTTATTATTACTTTCTGGGGTCCAGGGGCCCAAATGTTTTTTTCCCTATATGAGCTATATAAAAATTGAAAATTACCAATTCTCCTATTCCCCGTGTAGGTAGAAGCATGAAAGTTTGGCAAGTTGTTAAGCACACTCTACCGACGCTAATTTGCAAAAAAGAATTTTAAAAATCCCACTCTTGGGGGCTAGGGGACAAAATGTAGTTTTTCTTATATGAAAAGCCGTCTTATCTCTAATTCTCAAATTTACCGTTTACGTAAAAAATGAAACTTTTGGAAGTTATTGAGCACACACCTTCCAAACAAAAATGGAGAAACATTTTTTTTTAATTCTCCTTCAGGGTGGGACTGGTGTTCCCACGTCTATTTTTTTCCTTAAATGAGCTGTGTCTCACATCTCCAATGGTAACTGGTGAAAACATATTTAAATTATCTCTCTAAGGGGGCCGGGGCCGAATGTAGTTTTCTTCGTTATATGAGCGATACAAAAAGTGAAAATTACTAATTCTCCTATTTCCCGTTTAGGTAGAAGCATGATACTTTGGGAAGTTGAGAAATACATAACTGCCATGGTAAGATAGTGTTGTTTTTTTACTCATATAAGCCATATAAAAATTGAAAATCTTTAATTCTACAATTTGGAATAATGGGAATTCGGAAAATGTTAATTACGCTACCCCGAATATATTTTGCTATAAACAATTTTAAAGTTCCCACTCATGGGGAGCCAGGGGCCCAAATGTAGTTATTTTTTGTTTGTTTTTTTAAAATTATATACACTATATAAATACTGAAAATCACCCATTCTAATATTTCCCGTGTAGGTAGAAGAATGAAACTTTGGTAAGTTGTTAAGTACACTCTCCTGACGCTAATTTGCGAAAAAGAATTTCAAACATCCTACTCACTGGGGGCCGGGGGCCAAAATGCTGTTTTTTCTTATATTAGAAACAAACTCATCACTAATGTATCGTGTCGTAAAAACATGAAACTTTTGGAAATTACTCTCCTGGCAATAATGGCCAAAAAAAAAAAAATTCTCACTTATGTGGTGCCGGGGGCCCAAATGTACTTTTTCTTAAGTGGGCTATATTAACAAAATGTAGACAACGAAATACAATCACGTCACAAGAAAGATCAGGTTTCTGATTAGGTGGAAGCATGCACTTCTCCAAAAACAGGTGAGTACAACCACGCAGTGGTAACAGGTGAAAAAATATTTAAAATATCACTTACTGGGAGCCGGGGGCCCAAATGTATTTTTGTTAACTAATATATTCTATATATATTTTGTATCTATATATAAAGGTTGGCAAGCTCCATTAATTTTCTCAGTAACTTACGCTTGCACTAATTTTTATAAAGCTAACACATGGAAAAAAATTGGAGACCCCTGGACCCATTCTGTGTAAGGTGTCGATTTAAAAAATCTATTCCTTTTAATTAAGTTTCGTCATGGATATATTCCTCTAGATCGTTAAAAATTTAATGTAGAAAATATCTTAAACATATGAAAAAAAAGACATTTTGGGCCCCGGCCCCCGAAGAAAATGGTCATTAGGAGTTCAGTGACCTGTAGTATTTTAAAATTGGCTATCAAATTTTGATATACAAAGTTTGGTTAAGATGAATCAATTTACACAGCAGCTAACAATTAAAAATTATTTTTATATATCACATATAAGCAAAAATTAAATTAAGGGCCCCCAGGCCCAATCGGTGCACGAAATTAAGTTTAATATCATGATTATTTCAATCTAAATAATAATAATAAATAAATATTTCAATATCGTTCAAGGTAGAGTAATATCATAAAGGAAATTAAGTATTAAAAGTTTACGAAAATAAAGATTTTGGTCCCCCGGCCCAAAAGTAATGGACATTAGGAGTTAAAAACCATATTGTAATTTAATGTGGGCTAAAAAGTCTGTATACACTAAGTTATGTCAAGATCCATTCATTTTCCAAGTAGCCGTTGCTTAAACTAATTTTTATATAGCTTTGACAAAAATAATTTGGGCCCCCGCCACCTAATGTCAATGTTTAAGAAAAAGAATCTTTTCACAAAGCCATCCCAGACGCATAATCACCAATTTCCTTAAGTATCATGTGATCTGGTGAATGGTTTAATCCGTTTTAATAGACCAAAAAAAAACAAAAAAACATAAATACATAATTTGATTCATTTATATTTAGATAGATATTAGGGGATAACACATTAAGGCCCCCCCCCCGGGCACATTCCGTGCAAGATTTCAAATTTAAAAAACTTGCTCATGTATAATAAATTTACAACATGGATATATTTCTAAAGATTGTTTAAAATTAATTGGGAAAACTATGTTAAACATTTAAGAAAAAGACATTTGGGGCCCCCTGCCGCGAAAAAATTGACATTTGAAGTTCAATGCTCTTAATTATTTTAATATAAGCTACCACGTTTTGTAGACAAAATCTTTTTAAGATCCATTCATCTCTTCAGTAGCTAACACAGAAACTTATTTTTATATAGCTTATATTTTTAAAATATGACATTAAGGGCCCCAGGGCCCATTCACGGCAAGATATAAAGTTTAGAACACCGGTTAATTTTAAGATGGATGATAATGGATACATTTATCAACATTTGTCAAGATCTTTAATAATTGAATTGGGGAATACAATTTTAAAAGTTTATTTTATAAAAAGGTATTATGGGCCCCGAGCCCCAAAAAAGCAGCCCTTAGGAGATGACTTACCTTTAGTATATTAAAATTGGCTATCAAAAATACAATTACAAAATTTGGTTAAGATCCATCGGTTTATCAAGTAGATAGCGCTTAAACTAATTTTTATATAGCTCATATAAGCAAAAATTAACATTTAGTGCCCCCGGCGCCCCTTTAGTGTTAGATTGAAAAAATAAGTAGCCAGTTACCATTCTGAAAGGGTACTCAACAGTCTCAAAAATTTTCATGACAATCGGATGAATGGTTTAGTCAGCTCTAACGGACAAGCACACACACACACACACACACATACATACATATTTTGATAAGAAGGGAAAAACATATTTAGGGGCCCCCGGCCACATTCAGTGCAAGATGTCAATTTCAAAAATCTGTTCATTTTAATCCCGTTTCATTAAGGATATATTTATCGAGATTGTTAAAAAAAATGAATGGGAAAAATATCTTAAATTGTTTGGAAAAAGACATGTGGGTCCCCCGGCCCAGATGAAATGGACATTATAAGCTCATTGTACTTAATTATGTTAATATAAGCTACATAGTTTTTGTATACAAAGTTTGGTTAAGATCCATTCATTTACTCAGTAACTATTGCATAAACTAATTTTGATAAAGCTTCTAAAAGCAAAAAACGACATTAAGGGCCCCAGGGGCCCATTCAGGGCAAGATATAAAGTTCAAAACATTTGTTCATTTCAATATGGATATTAAAAGATACATTTATCATTATTTGTCATGAACTATAATAATTAAATTTAGGGATACTATCTTAAACGTTCACAAAAACAGGTATTTTTGCCCCCAACCCTGAAGGAGTTGCCATTAGGAGTTTAGTGCCATATAATATTTTAATATTGACTATCAAGTATTAATATACCAAGTTTGGTTAAGATCCATCAATTTAGCAAGTAGCTATCGCTTACACTATTTTTTATATAGCTCATAGAAGCAAAAAACAACATAACGGGCCCCAGGGTCCATTCACGGCAAGATATAAAGCTCAAGACAACGGTTTATTTTAAGATGGATAATAATGGATACATTTATCATTATTTGTCAAGACATTTAATAATTGAATAGTGACAAAAATCTTAAACGTTTACGAAAACAGGTATTTTGGGCCCCCAGCCCCGAAGGAGTTGCCATTAGCAGTTGACTTCCCTATAGTATTTTAATATTGGCTATTAAGTATTTTAATACCAACTTTTGTTAAGATCAATCAATTTATCAAGTAGATATCGCTTAAACTAATTTTAATATACCTCATATAAGCAAAAATTCACATTTAGGGCCCCCGGCGCCCCTTTAGTGTTAGATTGAAAAAAATAAAGTAGCCAGTTACCATTCCGGAAGGGTACTCAACAATCT
>MUZC01004489.1:709230-768163 GCA_002072015.1 Radix auricularia | reverse complement strand
GGGGGGGGGGGGGGGGGGCGTCTTGAATGGTGGTTATCGAGGTGGGGCATTTGCTTACGGGCATTACGGCTGATCGTGAAGATTTCCATGAACTCAAGGTCGGGAGGGGAGAAAGGGCGGCGAGCGACGTTTTGTCTGTTCAGAGTCACGTCAGGATAGAGGGGAGGCCGTGATGTACGTGGACGGGAGGGGGGATGTGTGGGGTGAGAGTGTTTGCAAACAAACTCCTGGCGCATTTATCTTTGATTTCATTCTTTTTGTGTTCCCGTTCTATTTCCTCCCATGCTCAAAGGTACGCATGGTACAATTGGGTTCAGACAATTATAAATTAATTTTATTAACGATTAATTTTAAAAGAATCCTTAACAGCCCTAATCTTTTTTATTATGTAAACTTTTCAAATATCCATGAAGGCAGAGATGTGTTCACGGGGCCTTTGGGTGTCACTTAGTCCACACGGCTCTTTATCATGTATTTCAATAGTGTAGTAAAGTAGTTAGTATGGCATCCGTCCGACCTCAAAGGATGATGGGGTTGATGCCTGTTATTTCTGCCCGCCACATATCATGGCGTTGGTAGAACAATAAGAGAAAGACACGAGCGCAGTACTTTGAAGAAAGCCAGCAGTTGCCCACGCACCAGGCCCTCTCTCTCTCTCTCTCTCTCTCTCTCTCCGATGAGCTAGTGTTTCCGTGAAAAAACCCTTAGGTGATTAAAAAAGATCCCATCTGCATCAAAGGAGTTAAGAGAGCCATAGCTCATTCGCTATAAAAAAAATACCTAAGACCTAAGATTTCCTTATGGTCTATACGGATTGACTCCCTTACTCTCTAAATGAAAAGATGTTGCAGGGAGACAGTGGAGATTTTAGATTGACGTTACCTCTCCTAGTCAAGCTAAACATCCAATTTTACTAGCCTCGTCTGACCGTAACTGATTGTCGTTGAATGTCATAGGTCACTTGTAAACGTTCCGAAAAATTATTTTTAAAATATGTTTAATAACAAGTTGCATAGTATTTGAGTATTTGAAGCTTCCTCTCATATAAATTTCACACCTCTTGCGGCTTCAAAAAAAAAAACTGAAAAAGTATTTAAAAAACAAATCATAATTATAATCTTTGGTTACGTGTCAAGAATTTATATGAGTGCATGAAATCAACATTTGCAATAACTTTAATTGAATAATGGGAAACAACTTTAACAATCAGTCCTTTACTAATAATTTCCGATTGAACGGAGATACCCTAAATTAGTTGTTCACACTGAATAGGTAGCTACGTTTAACTTAACACACCATTAATATATATAAACACCCAGTGGTGTGGTTCTGTATGTTTGTAACGTAACGCATAACGCAAGCGATGTACGACAGTCTACAGCAGTTAGTTTAGTTGAAAAATCGTGTGTTGATGAGCGCTGTAAAAATATTTAATAGGATGACGTCATTGTTTGGTGTGCATCGGTGCGCAAAATACAACCCCTATTATTATTAAATACTTTGCGTACATTTCATAAAGTTTAATAATTCGTATTTATCAAAAAAGGACAAGTTAGTTGGTCTTTTAAAAAAAGGTTGGCGCCGTAGGCGCCCAAAAAAAGGGGGCGCCGCAGGCGCCACGGCGCCCGGCACAATCTATCAAAAAAGGACAAGTTAGTTGGTCTTTAAAAAAAAGGTTGGCGCCTTAGGCGCCCAAAAAACGGGGGCGCCGCAGGCGCCACGGCGCCTGGCACAATCTAGTATTATATATGGGCTTTAATTTTTTCGTTTCTTTGTTTTATTTTGTGTATGGCTAAAAATTTCACAACATCAAATGCTTTTTAATCTTATAATATTAAGTGTGAATAATCTTAATATAAAATGCTATTTGTAACTGTTTCTCGTTCAATCCGCCTATTTTTTTGTACATACCATAAAAAGTCACAGCCTAACCATCGATGACTTATATTGTTTTAGTGGGCGTTATGGTGAAATCGTGGGTCAACATTGGGTTGATTTTCGTTTTCTCAGTAGGAATTTCATTGATTATATATTATTAATAAATATATATCAGTTTAATGTTTCAGTCTGTTTAATGTCATTAGTTTAATCTATTTATTTGAAATACAGCTTCATTAAATNTTTTTATTTATTCTAAGTAAGATTTCGTTTTAACTATAATAAGAATTATTTTAAGCATAGGTGACAAAGGAGTGATCCTTTTAGTCTTAAAGGAAAAAGTCTACATTTAAGTTTCGTGAATATCAAACTAAAGAATGTATCACAAACACAATCAATGAAATCAATTATCAAGGACCAATGTCTTTAGTATTTAATTTGTGAAAATCATTAGCTTAGGTCCAAAATGAATACAATTAACAAGAAATATTTTCTCGAGCACCTATTGGGTGAAAGTGTTTTAGATCCATTTCAATTCAAAGTTCTTTTTTTTTTTTGTAAAAAAAAATTTCTTTATGTCGTCAATGAGCACAACAATTTCATCTTGATTTAGGCAAACGTATAAGTAATTTTATATATTGTTTAAAATATAAAAATACGTACTATCATTAATTCATAATAATAACGTAATCTACTGTGAAAAAATCGTATTTAAGATTTAAAGACGGCAATAAATCAATAATTATACGTGAAATATTTTTTACATGTTTCTCTTAACTGGGTCAAATTATATAAACGAGATTCGACCCACGGTGCAGCATATGCAACATACTTGCTCATAAAGCAAAGAAAGGGGGAAAGAACGGACACAAACTACAGCACGTAAAAATCAGAACAACGCGAGTGGACGTCTGTGGGGTGGGAATGCAAACGCATTGTTGGTCTAGAGACATGCAAACTACTGTTGGTTGCCTGGCCCCACCCTGAATACACCTATGTTGCCAACCATAATATGTGATTACTTTTAGAGCTCGTCTGGTACTTTCTCTGGAAAATTATATATATATATATGTAAGTAATTTTGTATAATTTAAACTCGTTCTTTTTGGGTAAATTACATGTAATTAAACTATTTTATTGTAAAAATATATCTATTTTCAGTGTTTTTCAAAGATGTCTAACATGGTGAGGAGAATCCTAGAAGGTAAACGATTTACACAGATTATCAACCAGCAGATGGAGATACTCAAAGAAGAGATGGACACCCTAAAAATTGGTGTCGATGAGTTTTTCAATAGGGTAATTCTTCACTAGATAACAAATCGTGGAGAAAAAACATATTTAAACAACTGACGTTTCGTTCTAATTACTACAAATTATTAACAACATAGTTTTTAAAATAAATTAAAGAAATAAATTAGTATTCAAGGTAGGCAGTTTAATTACTCGCTCAATAATATTCACCATTTTAAAATAAATACTATTTTTTTTTTAAACCTCTTCATTTAAAAAACTAAAGAATAGTAAATATTATTATAGGAACAGATTCTTTTTTACAATTATTAACTTTTTTTTTTACCTTGGTATTCATTTTGAAAATTTGTAGCTTCTCTAGACTCACCTGACCGTGTTATACTACTTTCTATAACAAGTTCAGTTAAACTGGAGCTCAAGTTGTTTAGTCGCATAGATTTATTTTCCTAAATAATTAAATAATTACTTTAGCCCGAATCAATGTTACTTGTTAAAATGTTTAAAATCAAATTCTAATGTCTTATAAAAATATGAAATCTGTAATGAGGGGCCCCAACGATCACCCTACTAACATTAAGCCTTTAAAAGGTAGAGGAACAAGAAATTTTAGAAGCTGTTTCCTAGCAATTTTATGTGGCTTAAAAGAAACATCTGACAAACCTTTTAACATATCTTCAACGCCCAGGTACAAACAGAAGTAAATGTTTGGCTCAGTGGAGGACACGTCAATCAAACTACTTGGTCCGAGATGACTAACAAAATTCAGCAACATATAACATCTCTAATAGCCAAATCCGTCGAATTATCAGGTTGTTTTATGGAATATTTCTAATGATATAATGTTCCTAGTACCTTATAAATAATTACTTCCTCATAAAGCATTTACTCCCATTCATTTAGTTTTATTGTATTTCACTGTGATACACTTTTCAAATATCTCCTTTCCAAATATCGCTAAAATGTTTACGTTTTCTAAAATAGCACACTGTTTGAAAATAAATCATCATTGTCGTAAATTTTTAGGAAAAATAATATGTATGGACCTGGCTTTAAGTTATTATCTTTAACACCGAACTGATAAGCAGCCTTTAAACTTCATGCTTGGGCTCTCAGGAACCTTTCTCAACCTCATATAACTATGTCAGTCTCCATTGGCTTATAGGCCTTTTACAGTCTAGTTTCTGTATTTATACTGTCTTAGCAGTGATAATATTATTATTTCATGTTAAATTGCATTTTTCTAAACAAAATAATTTAAAACTATATAATCTTAAAGATTCCCTTGAGACATTTCACCCGTTCATCACAGTGTCACAATTCTCATATATTAAACTGTTGTTAAAACCTCTTTAAAAATTTAATAAATTTCTATCTATTGTTTTCTTTTCCGTGAGTTTATAATGTATGATATTGTATAGAAACTTCGCCAAACTTTGATTCTTCTATCTTACTCAAACACGAAGAACTTTGACACAACAGTTAATTCATTCAACGACCCTCACTGTAATCTCTCGGTCCACTGAACTATTTAGCTCGCGACCGTCTGTGTGCGTCACCCGAAACAAACTCCTAGCTACACCCATCCAAATCTTCTCCCTCCGAATCTAAAAGTAGTCCGTGCGAAATCTTCACTCTTCCCAAGTTATCTGTCATAAGAATTCATCCACCCCCATTTCTTAAGATACGACTTGACCTTTAACCTCTCCTCATTTTCCTAATCTAATTTGGTCGAGTCCCTAAACCTATTTTCTTCTTAGGACACCTTCAACACTGCTGGTCTGTGGTCCCTCGTCTTTCGCAGCGTCTGCTCTGTCCCCTTCACCTCTCTGCCATGTCCAACTATAATGTTCGAATGGTAATCTTCATCTGGCAACTCTCCTTCCAGGGTCCATACCTATATACCCCCCCCTTTGAAATGATGGTACATAATATGAATACAAAGGAATTTAAAAAGAAACTGTCTGAACATTCAACAAGTCATTTACCAAGACTCGCAGGATAACAACAAATATTGTTTATGCTAATACTGATTTTAAAAAAATAATAGTATTAAAAAATTATAAAAACTCATTTTTTTAAATTGATCGGGGTATTTTAAAATCAACTGATCAATTAATTTCTTATCATTATATTTTATATCGTATATATAGATCCCGTTAAGTCACAATTCCTTACTTCGTGAAATCGGTTAAGTCGTAGTAATTCCATTGTTACCAAATGTTATGACAGAGCCAAGCAAATTCGTTCTGCTATGATCGAATCAATAAGAGATAAAGATTTTTTGTTTATGTATACACATCTAAATTAATAATAATAATAAGAGGGAAAAGTATGTCAGTAACAAAAAATATAAATTACTAATAATTTAGGGGAAAAAACAGAAATATAGTCTTAAATTGTAATAGAAATTTAATCTATCAAGTTAATTATTCGAATGAAAAGTTATAGACAAATTGCTTAATTAATCGTAAATTTCCGCAGCCTCAAATATGATACATTAAATTAAAAGAGATTTTATTATTTTTAAAAAAATACAATCGCAAGGGTATCAAAAAGGATCATTTTAAAGTTTGTAACGAAACCTTGGCACAGCGTTCACATAAACTTTGTTTTAATCACTGCTGTGCTTCCGTGTCCTAAGTGAACAAAGGTAACCCATAGAGGGAAATTATATATTAACTACGGTGACATTTTCTTTTCACCGCTTATTTTCATACCATATTATCATCAGACAAGTTGTTATGGGAGATAACTTGTTTTTTTTTTTTTTGACGCTGAGAAATTTACTTGAATAATAGAGATTAATTGAATGTTAAAAGAAAAAAAAACCTTATATAAACATCTGAATATGTGTACAAATAAGTTGTTTTACTAAGGCAACAATTTTTATATAATTTTTTAAATAATAACATACGGCTGTATTATTTAGTTACCATAATGTTCAAAACTGATAACTTAACATTAAACAATTACTTTAAAAATAACACGATAGATTTACTCATGTACTACTATCGCAGCATCAGTTTATCTTACTCCTACAGAAAAGTACTTCAACCATGTTGAGGTTTAGTTATATACTGTTTATTTAACTTAGATGACTTGATGACCTTAAAAATTGATAACAATTCCATGAAGTACAATCAATGTTTTAATATTCAAATTTTAATGTCTCTACCTTAGGGCCTGCGAGCAATGAGAACAATGATCTGCAAACTTCATCGACTGGTGAATCCACTGAGAAAAGTCTAAATATTTTTACACAAAGCTCCTCTAAAACTGGACCAACATATTGTTGTGTAGAGGATGTAGATAAACCAGGTGACGACGCTGTCTTTAATGAACACGAATATTTCTTCTGTATTTCTTGTTTAGATTTTGTTTCTTAGAAATGTACTTATTTCACTGGTAACATAAAAATTCGATCTTACTCAAAAGGGGTTAATATTTTTTCCAGATATTTCAGATGGTGAAAACTCTTCACAAAACGTAATTTTGAGAATTGCTTCATTAGAGGAAGCTGTCTTTTCACTTAAAACAGCAACAGAAAAAATTCAAAAAGACCAAGAAAATGTTAACATGATTTTTAAAGATTTCTCATCTCAACTAGAAAACGTAAACAGAGAGATTAGAATGTTATCAGATTCTAGTTCAAAGACTGAACAATTGATGAAAGACAAAATTGTAGAAGCTGACAAAATCAAGCTGATGAATTCTTTAAATATAGATACTTTAAAAGAATCTCTTAAAAACAAGAATCAAGGTTAAGCCAATTCGAGGATGCAATTAAGGTTAGTGATGTATCAATCAATGAACTCAATAAACAGCTTGGCTTAGTTAAAACATTAAGTGATCGTAATTATGTGTCACTACAAGAATTGTCAAACAAGTTTGAGAGTACAAATGAACATAATCATGAGACGTCTGATAAAATGAATAAAATAGAAAACTCTATCAATAGGATGTCTCAGTACGCAGAACAGTTTGAGAATATGAGAAGTCTCGATCTTCATACATTTGAGGATTTGGTAAGTAAAATAAACTTTACAATATTATTATTAATTTATTAAATAAATTTAAAAAATCGGAAATATTGGTACCTCGAAACACGAAATAATGCGTTTAGAGCAGGGAGGGGTCATCGTATATATATATAATTAATTTTTTTTGGATGTTCTAAGATTGTTTGCATGTAAAATGCCTATTCCATTCCAAGCCACTTAGAAAAAATGCTAAAATCTGAAGAAAAAAATACATAAAGTACTGCAGAAAAACAAATTCGGATTATTATATCCTTAAAATTACATATAATAAATGTCATAAATAAAAATAAAACATTGATAACACAATTAAATATTATAAAAAAAGTATGTACACAAATGTGAAACCATAACTTTCTAGGGAGGTGATGGGGCTTAGTGTCCGCGGATGTTTTGAAGGGAGAAGACCTGAATATAGAAAACATTACACACTACGTACGAAACACTTAACTTTCTGAAAAGTTTATGTTATCGGCAAAATTAGCAAGAATTAATGCTTAATTAAAAACAAAAAACGTTTAGTACAAATCTGCAGTTATCATACATAACATACCACTTAAGGTTCTGTTAATTGTTTTTTTTTTTTTTTCCTTTTTATTTTATTTTTAATTTTAAAAAATGAGTTAATTAATTAATAACCCCTTTCAGACCACAGTGGCCTATGGCGCAATTGAAGTAGCGTTCACAAGTTTCATTGACCAATAAAGAGCAGGGGATCGTGTGGTTAGCTTAATGCCCTGGGGGCTAAGCTAGTACCGCGGCTCCAATACGTGACTGGGGTTCTCGCCTCGTTTGAGTTATTAACTATTTAATCTGTGTTTCATTATCATATTATTCGCCTCTTTTCTACCGACATGTTGATCTAATAATGGTATTTAAGGAAACAAAAATTAAAAATGTTTTAATGAATATTGTGTTTGCCTGCTGTTTACATGTTTCTGAAATGAAACTGGAAATAGTTATTTAGCTTCACAACATCACGACCTGTTTTAATTTTTTTTCAGTTACATGTTGGAAAGTGTTGTCAGCTGCTTTGTTGTTCGTGTCTGTGATTTTTTTTTATATAGATTTTTTTAAAATAATTTTTTTTAAATCTGGAACAGAGTTGTCTGAGAATGAACTTTCGTACAAGGATATTCGTAATTAAAAGCATTCGTATCTCAAGGGTATAAGGCCTTTTATTTAAATTATTGTAAACCTGAATTTCCGAGACTAAGTATCGTTCAAGTAATCTAAGTATATCTCATCCATTTAAATGTAAAGAAGATGTATATATGTGCTTTGATGAAATTTTCATTAGATAACATTGCATATTTGATCGAAAGCAATCTATTTTTATTTTTGAAAAGGTTCCTCATATATTAAGAAATATATGATATTTTGGTGTAAACGTAGTCTGTTGTTGTGAAGATTGGAATAGTCTGTCGTATCTTAACTGATCATATTGGAGACATTAAACAGGTGTTTTAACTGTTTCAACCTAAAGATAACGAAGGAGCAGTCTGTAAAGATATCATTCTGTGATTTTTAAAAATTATTTCACTTACAATGTTTTGTCCAATGCATAGTACAAATCACGCTTGAGATAAATTGTTGAGCAGTTAAACTCTTTTCTCAAAAGACGTCATTATTAGGGGTACGCGATGGGATTTACAGTTAAAAACTTTGTTTTAAGGGTTTTTTTATAACTATAATGAGCAGTATTTTGACGAGATGCAAAATTATGGTCAATCGAGATTGCTGTTGGATGGAATGTACAACATGCCACCAAAACGACGGCGAGACTTCCTTGGGCGGGCTTTTTTGCTCGTATATTATAAAATATATTAATATTTATCTAATTTCTGTATTCATGGCGTTTTGGTGTGACATCTAGGAGATTGGGGAATGAGCGGGCATACATTCGCATTTTTATATAAGAATACCAAATCTACGATGTTCACATTATTGAAATTTTGAGTTTGATTAAAGTAAATTTAATTTTTAATTTTTTATTTGCAGAAAGTATCAATTGAGAGACGTGTTGAAGAAATGTCCAAAAAAGTTTGTCTAATCGGTATGAACATTTTGTGAATTTATTTTAAGTGTTACTGATTTACTGCAGTTTTCTAAGACTTAAATACTAAAGGGAAAATGTGTTCCACTTCAACATTAACAATAACTAATGTCGGAAAATGTAAATATGCACTGTTATTAAATTTATATCACTCATTATACTATAATTGTGTATATTATAATATGAATTACACTGGAGTCTGTTTTTTTAATAGAGAGATAGAGAGTAATATTGAAAAGAGAAAGAGACAGAATGATTCAGTGTGAGAGAGAATTAGAAAGAGGAAGATATGTATCTGCGCGTCATTATTTGAAGGAACAAACATAGGAACATGTATCTTTGAAATGTTTGTTTATCTTCAGCATAGTTTTTCTGAAGGTTCCCAAATGAATGAACCAGGAAAGATTTCTCTTGACGTGCACGTAAAATGCGGTTATTTATAGCTCTCTAATTTTTGTTTATATGCACAGACCAAAAGTCCAGCAAACCTATGGTCGGCTTCTATGCCTGTAAATCTTTGAATGTATCATACGGAAATGGTGACTTAAAATTGTATGATTTTGTCAAATGCAACAACGGAGGACATTTTGACAAAACCACCGGGATCTTCTCTGTTCCTCTGAACGGCTTGTATTTGATTAGCATTAGTGTAGTTTGTCCCGGATATGAAGGAATTCTTTCTATTAAGTGTAATCAGAAAAATAATGTCGAGTCGGTGAATCTTTGTGATGTATCCAGCAATCAAACGATAACAAGATGTGCTGAAATGAAGGGAAATGATACAATATCCTTGGAACTGTTTATTAAAAACATATATCGTCCTTGGATTTTTGTTAATTTTTCATGTTGTTTAATTGCATGTTAAAAATATTTTTTTAAAAAGGAATTTACAAAATTATTTTAAAATACACTTGTACATTTTAATTTCATATCTACATTTTAAATGGTATAAAATGTCTTCCCAGTTTATAAGCATTTCTTCTTTTTCTAATGTTATAAAATCAAAGACTGACTTTCAAAGCTTGCATTATTATTATTATTTATTTTTTTTTATATTCAGATACCTTGATTATGCTCAAAATAACGGTGGTTCCCAGTTGTCGCAACCAGATTTACTGGAGCAAAACTCCTGAGATGCAGGGATTTATTTCCGGGGCTACGGGTGTCCCAGAGTCCAGATAGCTCTTATATACATCTGGCACAAGTTAGCAAAACAAAGCTAACAAGGCATTGAGCTATACAATCCCCTCATATCCGTGGGCGCAACTAAGAGTGGAGAGTCTGTAATGAAACATTCATTAACTTATTAACACGGTCGATTATTTTGTATTGAAATGAACATAATACGCAATCCCACTTTTTTAAAGTGTCAACATTGTGGACAAAAAAGGTGGTGATAAGTATCGTTGGTATTATTTGCTTCTTTATTGGAGATTACAATTATCACATAATATGTTTAATAAAAATCTCGTATATTTTAAAGTTATTATTATCATACGATGTTTTGCGCCTGTAATCTAATGAATTATAAATTGAGGTTTATGTAACAACAGAGGAAACAATTTAAAAACTTTCATCTTGTGAATTCTCTTACGTAAAAATTATGGTTAATCGATGAGTGCGATGGTATTAATGCTTACATCTTTTACATACTCTAGGAGCAGAGGTTATTTGTACCAAGTCAAAGGCTTCTAGAAATTTAATTTAATGCGCATTTGTTCTCTAAGGTTCTAAAAGATAAATTAAGTTATTTGTCATAAAAATTCTCAGGCATTTATATAATTAAACACGGGTGTACACATTTGTATAAACATGTCTCATTATTTTGAAACGTTTTCAAGGAGTTTAACATTTTTTGCGTTTGTTTATTTCCTTATCTTCTTATCTTACATGTTACAGACGCTTCTTCCGTACAGAAGATTTTTGCGTCCTACATATTTCTATGGTGTGTGTTTAGTCCTGTATTCTTAGTAGAGTTTTAAAAGATGATGAAGTGTTTGCTTTCCTGGTTTCTTTCATCCATGCCTGCTCGTTAACCTTTTTTTTTAAGTTAAAAAGCAAAATTACTTTAAAAATTCAACCTGTGTGTTCAGTTTATTCAAATGAACACCACACATGTGTTAGAAGGATACTGTAACATTTTCAGAAACTCACAAATAAAATATAACTCTCCATAATTATAAAATATCTGTTTAATACTATGGCCGATTAAAGGGGGAGGGGGCTGAACGGGCTAAAGCCAGGGGCCTGAACGGTTTAAGGGCCCTAATAGTTTTTATATTTATAGTAAAATTGTATACATTTTTGCACGAACACTTGAAAATTTTTAAAAATAAATAAATTTATAAATATTAACTATACAACTGATTGTGACCCAGACCTGATAGTGTTAATAATTGATAAAACGTGATTTAATTGGCTCACTTAGAGAACATAGTATAAACTATAGTTTATATTTTTTTAAATTTCTCATTTAAGACAACCTCCGCTGGCCGTGTGGAGAGAGTACAGGTGAGCGATGCAACCGGTATGGGGTTCGATTCCCAGCAGTGGAAAATGCAATTTTCTTTTCACACTCAATTTTAACACAACGCAAACACTTCAAACAGTTATTTCTTCGTGTTCGTTTATTTTATTTTCAATATTAATATTTAAGTACCGTCCTATATAACTGTTAACAATCATTTTATTTTAAGGGACACCGGCTGGATAGGGCCCCCGTTTGATTGCTGACCAGGGCACCGTGCAGTCTTAATCCGCTCCTGGTTTAATAAGCATATCATATAATAAACTGTAAAATAACCTCATTGGAATAAAAATTAGATGAATTCACTAATAATGTTATGACAATAGAAAATATAATATCGTCAATCAACACCAGAAAAATGTTAACAAAAAAAAAATTAAAGAAATTGCGTAGAGTTTCCTCTAGCCTTCGTGTACACACAAAGTGAGCGCTGGTCCTAGCGGGGCCAGAGTACTAGTAAAGATCGCTAAGCACCAGTATGCTATGGTATTTAAAATAATGAAATAACTTGATTGATGTGTAATTTTAGTACCGCGTGTCACCTTTTATTAAACTATTACAAGTTCATTATTTTCTCTGGTCTATAAACAACGGCTTATAAAGGAGATTGGCTAAATGGTACTTCTTACCTATTTTCCGCTAACGGTGTAATGCTTTCAAAGACGTCTAGAGCTCCGCGACGAAATTTGACCTTCAAAAAAGGATTACAAGAGTTCCTCTTTCGTTTCTTTACAATCGTTTCCAGCATACGTTCTACCATCCACTCTTTGGCTCTACTTGTATAGGCTATTGACCAGGACGAGACATGTTCAGACCCGAAACGCGGGGCCTACCTAAGCGTGGGGCCTGGGGCAATCACCCCAGTTGCCACCCTCAAACGCCGCTCCTGCCCCCACCCCACCAAATCTCCCATCCTTGGACAGGCCTTCTGTTTTTCTATTAAAGGACAAAACCTTACTTTTGTATGTAATGACTGCTCTTGATACTTGAGGTAATGTGTTATTTGCTCATGTTCGCTGCTTGTAGCCTTGGTAGTCTGAAGTAAACAGGATGTCTTACCAACACGTGTAACCTGAGGAATCACTTGGTTTTGTGATATACATTAAATGATCAAAAGATAATATATACATTTCATTTGTACAAGAATCTGTAAATATTTAATATAGTTCCTTTCTTGGGTCATATTAAGTTTTATATTTTTTGTTCAAAATATGTTTCTGTTTATTGAGTGTATTACGAAAAATTGACAAATAGTGCTTTTTAGATCTCAACTTTTATTTTAAAATAATCTCAGTCAATGTAAACAGCACGATTTAATTTTTATTTCACACTCCTGATCATCAAAAGCACTCCCAACAATTGACCACCTGACCTTTAATGTACATATAATCTACATAATTACTACAATAATAGTATTGTTAAAAATTGGATCAACTATCGAGGCAATCACTCCGCAGTTTTCTGAAAGGAGTTTTTTTAAGAATTTAAGTTACCTATTACGTTATGTAACTTAAAACCCATGATTAAAAAGGGCATGCAATAGGCCCACCACTATTTTTAAGCTACCCAAAATGCTAAAAACTAAACCGTTATATTTATGTAAAGATGACAGGAGTTTGCGTCGCCGAATTCGCTGCCTTGCACATTAACTGGTTATGATTGTTTTTTCTTACATACAAATGTACGCTAACAAATTATTAGTTAGTTAGTTATTTTCTCTGGGGCCGACGACGGCACAAAGGGCAGAGGTCATGGATTTCCTTTTGCGACGATCCGTTGCTAATTGTATTAAGTCCTGGTTGTTTCTTAGAGCCCCCCCAAAAAAACCCCTGCGTAGAACAAACAATCATAAGAGAAAGCTCAACAAATTATTAGGGCATATGATTCCATTGAAGCGTGATAGGACTCAATCAGTATGTACGAGACCAACCAACTCTGGTGTTGGATTGTTAACAATCATTAAAATTATGAAAAATATTAATAGAACATCCGGGTATTTTAATTGAGCATTTGTAATGAGACAATAAAATAAATTTACTAAAGTTTGCGCCATAATCATACATTTGCTAATTCTAAATTAATTTCATTTAGCCTGTTTGAATGGGTTAATTAAAATCAATTTTTAAAATTGATAGTAGACTACCATGAATTTATGAATTGAACTAAATATGACTCATAAAATTTTCTTACTTGTTTTTGTTACATGTGACCTCTTTATATGGAGAGTATATTAATCAAATAGTGACACGCAAACATCCGCACCTCAAAATAATAATATGTTTGCAGCAAGTGTGATTGTCCCTTATTAAATCTTTGACATTCCCCCTCCCGATACTTACAGAGTGAATCAGTGATGGCGAACCTATGCCACGCGTGCCACAGACGGCATGCAGAACATCATTAACCGGCACGCAGCTAAAATATTATATCTTTAATCAAACCACTTTTTTTTTTTGCACTTTGTGTTGGCATTTTGCTATAAATAAGTTGTTTTTGCTTAAATTCTGGGCACGCGATGCTAAAAAGGTTTGCCATCACTGGCCTAAATGATCTTGATGTGTCTTTAGCATTTAAAAAAAAAAAAAAAGTATAGTTGCTTCTTTCCAACACATTTTGTAACATGCAAATTTACAAATATTTTAAGATACCGACCTAATTCCTATTCTGAAGGGGATTTATAAATTAAATACAATAGTCAGTTTAATAGATAGAGAACGTATATTAGAATGAAATTGTATTGAATTAGTGGCTTTGAACAATAATAGTATATTGTCTAAGAAAAATTATATTTTGCCCCCACAGCGTACACAAGCCCGAGTCTGCAAAAACTCTCTAATAAATAAGGTGGAAAGAGCCGTTTTCAAAAATTATCTAAGAAAATATAAGCTTTTAAATAAACACCATTTTAAAATGTATCACAAAATAACTTTAAATGTTACTTTAATTTCACTGCAGTAGGATCTTTTCAGTAAAGTTATCATTTGTCTTTCATTTAATGTCTCAAGGCGTACCATACTGAAAAGCATCTTTAGAAATAGAAGATGGATTCATCTTTAAAAAATAAATAAATAATTAAATTAAATAAACTTCCACGATAATGAATTATTTAATAAACTTTCTTTCGGAAAACAAATGAATTACTAATATACTTTTCAAGTTTCTATAATAAGTAATGTGCAATTCTAAATCAGTGCAGTATAGACTTGGAAAATTCGTTCCGATAACAAAATTATTTGACTTTTTCGACGCTGTATTTTGTGTACGAAAATTCTATTAATTTTATTGACAAATTCTTATACACATGATTTGAAAAATGGAAACACTTAAATTGAACTAGTTTTCGATTTAAAAGTTTCATATTTAATCGTATTTTTTTTAAAAAAAATTCACCGAGCACCATTTTTGCAACAACAACAACAAAAGTTAAACTTTTTAATTGTTGATGTGATTTATCGTTTTTATTATTATTAGGGCCGGATTTAGAGTTGATGAAGGCCTAAGCTATTTGAGACATTGGCGCGAATAGCTTCATGAGCCAGCACGAGACTAATATGTTATATCCATAATCAAACCAGCTAAGAGAAACCCCGTGTTTTGAAGTTTAATTTGAGTGTTGGAATTTTGCTATACGTAAAATGGATTTTGGCTACATTTTAGGCACCAGTCCCAAAAGAGTTTTGCCACTACTAACCTAGACAGTTAAACTGAATAAATGCAATTAATTGGCATATATGTAGAGAAAACATATTTAATTAAAAATTATATTTATTCATTAAAAACTTAAATGTGAAAACTATGGTAAAAAGAGACAAAAGTTATTTTAAAAGAAACATTTTACGAAGGATTGTTATATACTATTTTGAAACAAGTTAGGATTATACTAAAATATTTTAAAACATTTGCTTTCAACCATTTGCCAGAGCTAATTCACTTAACACTTATTTCTGTGATTATGACACTAAGGAACTATATAATATCTATATTTTATAAGTTTCTTTTGTATTCCAAATCTTACAATTTTTAATTTTTTAAATAACAAAAATTACCGCATATTTCTGATGAAATTTGTCAGTAATTTCGACACTCCAAATTATCTGTAAAAATAATTTTAAAAATAACAAACCCAGGGCGCAATAGATTTTTATCGCTCGTTCAGCATCGGCATACGGAAAAATGATGGATCACAAATAAACATAACAAAATTGCTAACTAGAACAATAATTGAAACCTTGAGATGGGGGGGCCTAATCTATAGCTTGTTTAGCTTATAGGTAAATCAATCACTTGTGTTAACTTTGTAATTATTCGAAATTAGTCCAAAAACATCATCTCGATAACATAAAGACTTTGGCAGTTGCTTAGAGTTTGGTCAAATGAGTCACTATGATTTGTGACACCGAGTGCGGTAGCTTAAAGTGTCACCCCTAATGTATTTACCCTTTAAATTTTTTCTTTGAGTCTGCCAGTGCCAAATAACGCAATCATACAAAACGGTACGTTTTGCTTTCATCACTAGTGATGGTGCCACTCTATAAGCTTCCCGATGATTCGAAAGGCTTCTGATGTTGGTATAAGTAAATAAGTTTTGTTGGCACCCACCCTTTACGGAAACCTCTAATTTCCTTTTTTATCAAGGAATTTCAGATTTTAAAGAAAAGCATTGTAGTGATAATTTACAACTGCGTATAAGCTGGTTTACACAGTTTCGTGCCTGTTCTATGTTAAAAAGCGTATTTATAACTTAAACTTAAATTGCTGAGATTGATGTTAAAATAGTGAGTTAAAAAAACAGAAAGTGAAAGACATGAGCGGGAAGAAAAATCAAAACGTATAATTCGACGAATCCCGGATCCCTGTTATATCGGGAATTCCCATGTTTAAATCTAAGTACTAAGTTTTTGAACAGGCTCTTTTCAGTGTGATTTCTCATAAAGTAAGAAAGTGTTTTAATGTATTTTACAAGAAAACTACATTTAAGACATAATACATTATAACAAAATATGTATGTACATATATAAAATGGATTGTCATTTTAAAATGTAAAAAAGAAGAGAACTAAATAGTATGAACCATCTGTGCTTCAAAAAGAGAGCTCGTGGGAGGAGGGGGCGGTGCAAATCTAAACCAATGTTTTGCTGGGCCGCTAAATTCAAACTATGCCATGACAAAAGGCCGCCAGCCATCTTCCTAAAAGGGTTATATTGTCTGGAAAGAAAACACTTTTAAGATGCACTTATCTTATTCCCAAAAATTCCTTTTTACATGGATTTAACAATTAGAATAAACAAATTGTCTTGTATTTCAGTCCAGCTCTTATGTACTCATAAATCGTATTATATGGGTTCGTCTTATTTATTGAATAGTGACTTAAAAAATCAATTTGTTTAGGAAATGTTGCTTCGAAATGTAAACTTTAAAATAGCCAAAGGCCTTGTTCTATTGTTTGCGCCTTTAATTAAAGATTTTATACGTTTGAGAAATTTTACTAACAAAACAATAATCGTATCTAAAATAATTTATTCAAATGTGTAAGTCTTTGCGAGTGAGATGAAGACTTTTTCCATTATTTACAGAAATGTCCGGCACACGCATGGCTGCTGACAGATTCGTAAAAATAATCAACCAACAACTCGAGGTACTCCAGGAAGAGAATAATTCTGTAAACGATGCACTTGACAATTGTGTTAGGCAGGTCAGTCTTTATTTGATTTTTGTTTACAATAATGTTCGCCCCCCCTATCCCAAAGCATTATTCTTTAAATTCGTAGGCTAATGTGTCAAAAAAATTATCTGAGAGTGTTGTGTTATGCTAGAGTAGGAATCAAAACAACACTAAGACACACACACACAAACATACAATCATAAATTAATACATCATATGTTATTTTTATGGGGAAAAATAAGCAGAGGTAGTCCAATAAATAAAGTTAATGAAAAACAAAATCTTTGAGACCTAATATCGACTAGAAAGTCTAAAAAATTTATAATTTATTTGAATTTGCTTATAAATAGTTTGAGTTGTTAAATTGTTAATAAGATCATTTTTATACTTATCTAAATTACAATGTTTTACAACTTAATAAATACAGATGATAAATGCATAATGAAACCCTTTTCACTTCTAGATACAAGCTGAGATAGATGATTGGGTCAAAAGTGGAGACATTAATCAAAAAACGTGTTTAGAGATAAGTAACAGAATACAACAAATGACAACTGTTTTTATTGAAAAGTCTTTTGAACTGTCAGGTATTTAAATTTAGTTAAACATTGAATGTTTCTGTTTTAACAAACTGTCATTTAACGTGTTTTTTCGTGTAGCTTCTGTCAGTTTAAATATATGTAGCGAAAATTTTACATGCGTATGAATTTGAATTAATAATACATAAATGAATCAAAATCAAATATTCCTAATCAATTACTTTTTCTTCGATATCAAGTAATAAACAGATTAACCATAAATTGTAGGTCTTTCTTCAATCATTTTATTTTATCATTACCTAACTCTCACTGTCAAAATTTTCGCTCGCTGAAATAAACAATGGAAACACTCACTGACTATTGTTAAAATAAAACTTGATAAGTATGTATACTTTAAAAAAAAACACGCAAATAGCTAAAACTAAGATTTTATTGCTTTGAAAATGGATTATTGATATTTGATTTGCAATCTTTTTTATTTCAACTAATATTTTTCTGGAGTTCCAAATTGTTTTTCTTTTAACAGTAAAAGTGTTGTGGTTGAACAATAATTATTTTCCATTTACGTTTTAATGTAACTCGATTTCAATATTAACATTTTTTGTTTCAAAATCAAGACTTTGTCCTAAATAAAAGTGATCTTTAGCAACAATCTTTATTAAAACTATGAAAGTGTATACTTTTAATGCCACAAAAACAATAGATGAAAGCAACACAGGAAATACATTGAATAGAGATGAAACCAACACAGGAAGTGTACACAATAAAGATGACATCAAGACAGAAATTATCCTGAAAGGAGGTGACGCAAACAAAGGGACTGTACTTAAAAGTCCTGAAAGCACAAGTAACTCAGGTGAAATTGTTTTTTTCCTCAAAAAATATAATACTTTTTTACTACAACCTTTTTTTACAAGGTGATGTTAATATCAAGGAGCGTAATACTTGAAAAATTTCATTTATAGGAATGCCACATTAAAAAAAAAAAATCATATACAGTCGATCCCTTTTTATCTCGCCCTCTGTTATGTTGTCAACCCAATTTTGATGACGCTTCTGTGAAACCCCTAGATCACCAACATAACCAGGTTCGACTGCATGTACAAAATGCTTAGCCATAACATATGCATATTTTTAAAGAATTATAATAGCATTAACATGTTGACAAGAGCCCTTTCACAATTTAATATACTCTTGTCCTTTTCTTTGTTTTATTCTTCTTATCCTTCATCCGTATGGTGGGTCATTGGGACACCATCAACTCTGTCAATAAATACTTAGTCTTGCCAGTTTAAAATAGTTTTCACCTTATTTTAAACCTATTCACCTGCATTTATTTCTCACCAGAAGCAATTGCTCCCAAAGATAAATCTATGCAATTTAGCATACTAGAGGATACTGTTACCTCACTCAAAAATTCGTTGGAACAAGTTCAAGAAAAACAAGAACAAGTGGATAGGATATTAAAAGATCTAGCCACAGAGAACGAATTTCTCAACAAAAAAGTAAAAATATTAACACACTCTAATACAAAATCAAAGAAAAAAATTAAAAACAAAAAATACCTTGAAATGGCAGGCCTAGATAATTCGCTCCGGATGCAACAATTGTATGAAGCTTCAGAAAATATTGGTGAGAAGATAAAAACTTTAGAAGAGGGCAACAAGTCCATCAATGAATCAATTAATGAACTGAATAAAGAAAACAATTCTCTTAGATTGTGTAGCAATGACATCATTATTAATATACAAGATCTGTCTAAGAAAGTCGAGACTTTGAATGACACTGTAGCAAATCTCAGTGCAAAAGCGGATAATTTACAAGAAGAAAACAAGTCTGCCATTACCTCAATAAATGAGCTGAATGAAGAAAACAGCTCAATTAAAACCTGTAGCAATGACGTTAGGATGACTATACAAGATTTGTCAAAGAAAATCGATAGTTCGAATAAACAATGTGATGAGATGTCTGCTAAAATGAATGAACTGGAAAGATCTATTAATAGTATGTCCACTCAGATCAAAGATCAATTTCAGAATGATAGCAGTATGAGCAGTATCAAATTACATAAATTACAGGATTCAGTAAGTATTGGAACTGAGGTTTACTTTTAAACATTTAACCTATAATGAAAATTTTAAATTTATAAAAATATTTATTACTTTTTAAAAAGCAGTGTTAGTATATTTGATATGATAAGCTAGAAACTTATATAAGTGATTTTTTATAAAAAAATTGAAAGTAAATATATTTAAACATACACAGATTGGCATGGTTTGTCAATTGCTAGACAAAAGACTAACTCCATTGGAAAAATTGAGTGAGACCTTGAACAGAAAAATTATGGCCAGCAACAACAACATTTCAAAGGTATTAAAAATATTTTTTTTAAATTAATGTTATTAAAACAGTGTTAAATTTATGTTCCTTCTGATGCAGCTCAAATAATTGTTGATAAACAAGAAGTTTAGACATCTAATAATCAGACATCTCTTTTTTAATGAATTTTTCCCAGGTTGATGCCATTGAGATTCGTGTAGCTGCATTATCGAATTCACTAAAAATTTTCGGTAAGAAAATGTAACAATTAGTTGATAAGTATAGGTTTTAAAAAATATGTAAAAAACCATGCTTTTGTAAATGGACTAATAAGAAGAAAATAAATTAAAACCTAGAAGTGTAAGTACTTTACTTTCATTTTATTTTGACTACAAAGGGCGGGTGCTTATGAGGTTTTACATATGCAGTTCCCTGATTCTCTCCCTTATAAATCTCTCTTTTGTCTTCTAAGTTATGAATCTTTAATTTTTATTCTAAGCCTTTATCTTTGTGTTGAATTTCTAAACTAAAATGAGATTTTTAAGTACCCGCTCAAAGATTTTAGTCAAAATAAAACTAAGGAAAATACTTGAACTTATAAAATTTAATTATTTTCCTCTTTTGGTCCACTTTTAAATTAGTGGTTTTTAAACACTTTTTTAACCCTCTATTTATTTGTATACCAAACACTTCGCAAACCCGTCTAACGTTTTAATACCTCGGGGTATGGTCACGAGTTGAACTCGTTTCGTGTATGTAAACAGCAGACGGATACATATGCTAAAAAGATGAACTAAAAAATGAATTAATTGAAGCACTGTTCATTTGATAGATCTGAAATTTTAATGCAATGCATTGTCATCCAAGATCTATCTGTTGTAAAAATGTTTAGATCTCTAGGACCATCAGAAGTGGTTGGGAATTTTAGAAATTTTGCGGAAAGACAAACAGACAAAAAGGAACGAAAGCAAGTTTCAAAAACGTGGTAAAAAATAAGATAATTTAAATATATAACATATATTTGAATCTATTTCGTTCTGTTAATGTGAAACTGCGAATAAGTCATTGAACATTATTTGTTTGCTTTTTTAAAAGTTAAAATGTGACGAAGAAAGTGTCACATATTTCCTGTAAGTGTATGTCATAATAGAAAGACGGAAAACTAAACAGTCTTACTTTTGGGGGAGGTGTCATTCAAGGAATTCTGGAAATTGTTGCCTGTGACATTTCTTTGGATGAGTCTAGTTGTTCTTCGGTGTTTGGTAGAATGATGACACAACATAATTTTTAAACAAAATGTTTTCAAACAAAAGGATAATTGCGATGGTTGGAAAATGTTTTTATCATAACTTAGTTATTTACAGACACGTCCACATGTCAAGGTATGAGAATCACTGTCAATGAATGGTTCTGAGTTGTTGCTGAGTTGTCAATGAGTGTTGTGAGTTGTGGTGAGAATGTTATGAACTCTATTCAGTTGACGGACTTTGGAATGTCAGGCAATGACTTGAGAGTGCGCGCAAGGGCTATATATAGTGTGGGTCTGTGTAGTGTGTGAAAGACGAGTGGACAAACATAGGAGAGACTTGTAACGTCAGTGTGTGGACGTTCGGCCAGGGCTGTGTTGTTGACGGATGGTGTTATCGAGGTTGCTCGAACACTGTGAAGGCTATCAGCCTGTATGCCTGTGCTGTGATGGCTCGAACACTGTAAAGACTGTGAGCCTGTATGGCTATGCTGTGATGTCTCGAACACTGTGAAGACTGTGATCCTGTAAGCCTATGCTGTGATGTCTCGATGGCTGTATGAAGGATGTATACGTGTATTTATAGTTCAATAAAGAACACCTTCTATTCGACAAGATTCCGAACGTTTCGGCAAAGAGCCTTTATCAACGAACATACAAGACACAAACAAAACGAAAATAAAAATAAAAAATGAGAAATGAAGGAACTTAGCTGCAGTGGAATCCGAAGTATCCAAAGAAAAAGACTCAGACTTGTCTTTCCGCGTATGTCTTATGTTGTATCATGATTCCTTATGTCCATACTCATTTACGCCTCATAGGCAGAGGCGGATTAAGACTGCACGGGGCCTTGGGCTGCAATCAAAAGGGTGCCCTAACCTTCCAGTATCATTAAAATAAAATGATTGTTAAAAGCTAATATAAGATGGTAACTAAATATTAATAATGACAAATTTGAGAAATTTTAAAAATATAAACTATATTTTCTATTATGCAAAGTGAGCCGATTAAAGTTGTTCGATAATTAAGTACTATCATGTCTAAATCGCGATCAGTTGTATAGATAACATTTATAAATTTATTTAATTTATTATATTTTCAAGGGTTCGTGCAAACATTTGTACACTTTAATTATAAAATATAAAAAGTTTGGGGGCCCCCAAATCGTCGGGGGCCCCTGGCCTTAGCCCGTTCAGCCAACCCCCCTTAATCCGCCATAGCACATAGGACTTATAAATCATGTTGCACCTGGAATAGACATGTTTCTAGATCGCGCTGCAGACACGCAGCTGATGAATTATCACTCCTAACTATTTTACTTAAAGTGTAACTGCCTTAAAAATGATCTACATAAAACCTTCTCTAATGAAGCTTTCAATTGTTTCTTTAAACGGAGTCATAATGTTAATTGTTAAATTTGTTGAACACTATTGTCATTACATATGTTTATATAACTTTAAGACGCAACATTTATGAAAAACGATTTTTTTTTATTTCGCAAACTATACTCAGGGAATAAAAGTAAAATAACTAAAACCATATGCTATAAAAAAAAATTCAAAACATTTCGAAAACATGCTTAAATAATATTTTTCTATTTATTTTAAATGACATGTACAAAAATAGATCAATTGAAGATAATTCCTTTGTCGCGCACACAATTCAGCAGCAATTTTTTAAAAATAAATCTAAAAAGTAATTGCTCAGGCACATTCTTGCAGTCTGTGGTACTGTAATTTTATTTTCCTTAAAATGTATTTTCAGAAAGTGTATATTTGTAGTGTCAGTTATTTACCCCAAGAATTTTCATAATTCAAAGATTCAACGTTTATTGTCACTTTTTTAAAGCTCTCATTTCTGTACAGGGCTTATAGTTCCACAGAGCTATAGATCAGAAAAAAATGCGAAATATGTATTTGCGCTAGCAAAACATTGCATCGCATTGAAAGTAAAATAAACCCGAATTTTACTGTTACATTTTAAAGAAATGTTATCTCAAAAATTGAACTTATCTTCGTTTATTTCGTAAAATTGCTCTTTTCACCTCTGTACTCAAACTCTTAAAAAAAAAAAAACATGTCCGCATTAATATTTTTTTTAAATATTTTGCTAAATAATTAATATAATATTTTAAAGTTATCATAGATTTTTAATTTGTATATATCTATAAAAATAAAAACCAAAGCCCTCAATGACTCATCACTAATTCTGCTACTTTCTATGTAGGTAGAAGCATGAAACTTTGGGAAATTGTTAAGTACCCTCTAACAACGACAGTTGGCGAAAAAGAATTTTAAAATTCCAGCTCATGTGGGGCCCGGGGCCCAAATGTAATTTTTTTCTTATATGAGCCACATAAAAACTCAAAATCATTAATTCTCCTATTTCCCGTGTAGGCAGGAGCACGGAATTTTGGGAAGTTGAGGAGTACTCATCCGCAATGGTAACATGCATAAACATTGTTTTAATTATCACATAATGGGGGCCGGTGAAGCAAATTTTTTTTTCTAAAATTTAAAACTGAATATTCCCAAATTCTCAAAATTTCCGTGTATGTAAAAGCAAGAATGTTTGGGAAGTTGTTTGGTACAATCTCACGATAAAATTTGGGGAAAAGAAATTTTAAAATTTCTACTCATGGTACAAAATATAGTTTATTTAAGATATATCTTAATCGAAAATCATTAATCTTTCTTATTTTCCGTGTAGGCAGACGCGTGAAACTTTCCGTACCACACCGACTTTGAGAATCGGTGTGGAGGAATGGAAAAAATGTTTTAAGAAATAGAGAAAATGTTTGAAAAATGGAGAAAATGATTGAAAAATTGAAAAAGTGTTTCTGAAATGGAGAAAATGTTTAAGAAATGCAGACAATGTTTAAGAAAAGGAGAAACTAATTTAGAATTAGTGAAAAGTTAGGGAAATTAATAAATAGTTTAAGAAATTGAGAAAGTGCTTTACAAATGGAAATATATGTTTGAGAAATAGAGACATTTTTTGAGAAATGAAGAAAATATTTGATAAATCGAGAAACTGTTTAGGAAATGGAGAAACCTTTCGAGAAAATCAGAAAATGTTTAAGAAATCAAGGAAGTACTTGAGATATGGATACAAAGTTTGAAAAATTGAGAAAGTGTTTCAGAAATAAAGAAAAATTTTAATCAATGGAGAAAATGAATGAGAAGTAGAAAAAATGTTTGAGAAATGGTGAAAATGTTTCAGAAATGGAGAAAGTGTTTGAGAACTGGAGAAAATAATTGAGAAAAGTTTTGGAAAAAGAGATACAGTTTGAGAAATGAAGAAGCCAATGTTTGAGACATGGTAAATTGTTTTTGACAAATAGAGAAAATTTGAAAAATGGAGAAAATGTTTGAGAATTGGAGAAAATATTTGATAAATCGAGAAACTGTTTAAGAAATGAAGAAACATTTCAAGAAAATAAGAAAATGTTTGAGAAATCGAGGAAGTTCTTGAGAAATTGATACAAAGTTTGAAAAAATCGACAAAAGTGTTTCAAAAATGAAGAAAATCTTTGAGAAATGGAGTAAATGTTTGAGAAATGGAGTAAATGTTTGAGAAATGGAGTAAATGTTTGAGAAATGGAGTAAATGTTTGAGAAAAGGAGTAAATGTTTAAGAAATGGAGTAAATGTTTGAGAAATGGAGTAAATGTTTGAGAAATGGAGTAAATGTTTGGGAAATGGTGAAAATGTTTGGGAAATGGAGAAAATGTTTGAGAAATGGTGAAAATGTTTGAGAAATAGAGAAAATGTTTGAGAAATGGAATAAATGTCTGAGAAATGGAGTAAATGTTTGAGAAATGGAATAAATGTCTGAGAAATGGAGTAAATGTCTGAGAAATGGAGTAAATGTCTGAGAAATGGAGTAAATGTCTGAGAAATGGAATAAATGTCTGAGAAATGGAAACAAAATTTGAGAAATGGAGAAAATGTTTGAGAAATGGAAACAATATTTGAGAAATAGAGTTAATCTTTAAGAAATTGAGAAAATGATTGAGAATTAGAGTAAATGTTTGAGAAATGGAGAAAATGTTTGAGAAATGGTGAAAATGTTTGAGAAATGGAGAAATATGTTTGAGAAATGAAGAAAATGTTTGAGAAATAGAGAAAATGTTTGAGAAATGGAGTAAATGTTTGAGAAATGGAGAAAATGTTTGAGAAATGGAATAAATATTTGAGAAATGGAGATAATGTTTAAGAATTTGAGAAAATGTTTGAGAATTGGAGAAAATGTTTGAGAAATGGAGAAATATGTTTGAGAATTGGAGAAAATGTTTGAGAAATGGAGAAATATGTTTGAGAAATGGTGAAAATGTTTGAGAAATGGAGAAATATGTTTGAGAAATGGAAACAAATTTTGAGAAATGGAGAAATTGTTTAAGAAATTTAGGCAATGTTTGAGAATAGGTGAAAAGGCTTGAGAAATGGAGAAATCGTTAGAGAAATGGACTACAAGTTTGAGAAAGGAGAAAATGTTTGAGAAATAGAGAAAGTGATTGAAAAGCGGAGAAAAGGTATGAGAAATAGAGAAAATGTTTGAAAAATTGAGGAAATGATTGAGAAAACGAAAAAGTGTTTAAGAAATGAAGAAAATTCTTAAGAAATCGAGAAAGTACTTTAGTAATTGAAACAAAGTTTGAAAAATTGATAAAGTATTTTAGAAAAAAAGACAGACTTTAAGTAATGAAGAAAGTTTTTGAGAAATGTAAAAAGTCCTCGAACAATGGCGAAAACGATTGAGAACATCAGAAAATGTTTACGAAATAGTGTAAGTACTTGAGAAATGGATACAAAGTTTGAGAAATGGAGAAAATGTTTGAGAAATAGGGAGATGTATGAGCAATCGAGAAATGTTTGAGAAGTAAAGAAATTGTTTGAGAAATGGAGAAAATGTTTAGGAAATGGACTAAAAGTTAAAGAAAGGAGAAAATGTATGAGGAATAGAGTAAGTACTTGAGAAATGGATACACAGTTTGAGAAATGGAGAAATGTTTGAGAATTTGAGTAAGTACTTGAGAAATGGATACAAAGTTTTAGAAATGGAGAAAGTGTTTTAGAAGTATGGAAAATATTTGAGAAATTGAGAAATCCTTGAGAAAATCAGAATATGTTTTAGAAATCGAGTAAGTTTTTTAGAAAATGTTTGCGAAAAGGGAAAATGTTTAAGAAATTGAACGAAATTTGGGAAATGGAGAAACAGTTGACAAGAGACAGATCATCAAGCTTTCAATCGCTTCACATACATAACTGAGGATTTGGCGTCGATCTTAAAACCGGAGACTCGACCACAAGGCGTGATTTGTGGAGGCTACGCTTGATCAGCGAAATGGACAAAGGCAGCCAGAACTTAGACCTGGATTAAAACTAAACATTTTGCCATCACGTTATCACAAGATAACAGGCTCAGCATACCCATTGGAAGCCTGGTTAATAAATGCTATTTGTATTTATTTTTCGTCTAAAGTACTTTAGACGAACAATTTAGGTATTTGTAAATATGTGTATGATAATAGACGGTAACAGTTATTCGTAGACAAAATTACAAGTACTTGTAATTTTGTCTACGAATAACTGTTACCGTCTTTTATCATACACATTTTTACAAACACCTGTTTTTATACACAGTTGTTTTTCTATTATTCATATGTGTCTTGATGTAAAAAAAAGTTAAGATATAGTGTTTGTTAATATCTGGGAGCGTCCAAATGAAGATTTCCTCCTAGACTCTATAAAGCCATTAATTAACTAGAAGATTGTTAATTACGGATTGTGATAAAATAAATGTGAAGAATCATTTCTATAATCTTAGTAAAAGGTTTATTTGAATAAAAGCGACTTAAACCAAGGGTTGAAGATTAACAGTAATTTAATTCTTGAGCTTAAACAAAAAATAAATGTGTAACAAGCAGATCTATATTCCATATGAAGTAAACGCAACGCAGTAAATAGACAACTCATCTCAAACATTTTACAATAAGAACAGAGTTTTCAACAAAAATGCGCACCTGTATTAATGCCAATGCTATAGAACATACGGGATATAGAAAAGTCTTTATATATTTGGAACTTAACGTAATACTCAATTATTCTTTTAATTCTTTAGAAAGCTTTGTCCTCACAAACTACACACATAATTTCCCTACAAAAGTTGTTGCAATTAAACATTTTTATAGCAAAGTTCAAACGAAGAAAAAAAAGGTTTTAAAAATAATAACTGATAATATATAACTTATACGTAACGGCATTTACTAGACTAAAGTAATGTAATCGTTCCCAGTGTTGTTTCGGAAATCCCTATCTATAATTTATTTGCATGGACAAACAAAAATCTTTTTCATAAAATCAAAACAGTGTGAAGAACATTGAAAACTGTACACATCTCAAAGTTGTTGATATCAATATACTGAAGACTAATACAATCACCCACAACCATCATTAAAACACAACATTGTTTCTTTCCCTAAAACAGTGTTTCTCAATCTGTGTGTCGCGACACATTAGTGTGTCATGAGAGATTTACAGATGTGTCGCGAGATTTAGTAAAACATATTTAAAATTGCTAGGGTTCTGAGCTCTGAAATTATTATGCAATTTGAAAATGAAGCAAAACAAAATGTTAGTTCAAAAGATCAACAATAGAATCAATAATCACGTGTGTTTCGCGTAAACCAGGACGTTGGGTTTCGTAGGCGTCTGTGTACGCTATTTCCTTTTTTCATTTTTTTCTAGTGGTGTAGATTTTCTAGTTCTCTTTAAATTTTCATCACTGGACATCGACGAATTAGCTTGGGTAGTCAATCCAATTTCAGTCAGTGAAAAAGTCAGTTTGACAACCGAAGAGTTGGAGTAGCAGATCGAATTACGGCATAATAAATTATATCAAGCAACGTTCACCAACAAGACGTTAAAAAAAATATGGTTTTCAATCATGAAATTCTATCCTTGTGTCAGTTTGACAGCAGTTAAAACACAGTTGCCATTTTCATCTTCTTGGTTCTGTGAATTAAGCTTTTCGGCATTAACTGAAGTCAAGTTAAAAAAAGGAGAGACTCCTTACAGTTGATGATGAGTTGCGCGTTAGCTTGACAACTTTTGAGCCCGATGAAATATGATGTATTTTCTTTAGCAGGCATATTCATGGAAGTGATATATCACAGTAATATACATCACAGTAATATACATCACAGTAATATGAAAAAAATATTATCATTTTAATAAAATAAGTTAAAATGACTTTTGAGTCGCGAAAATTCTCGAATATTCTTAGTGTACCGTTACCAAAAAAGTTTGAGAAACACTGCCCTTAAGCAATAGTTGGTTAATATAATTCAACATACGATGACATATTTTTTTAAAAATAATAATATATGTGAAAAAAATTTGAACGTAAAATGTTTTACTCTGTAATTGAAAAGAGTCTACAGTAGTGCTACACAAAGGAGGGGGGGGTCCGTGGATCGTAGTCAGTCCTTAGACAATCTGCCAACGGTCACCATTAGTTATCTAGAAAGGACAAAACGAAATGACAGAAAAATCAATATATTTATAATTCACCAGACTTTAGGACAAGCATGAAGAATGAACCTTGCTAGGTTCGAACAATAAATGTAATGTTTTTTCAAGCGGTGGTGGTGCATGACGGTGGGGGGTGGGCGGGTTATTCAAAAAAAAATACGTTTAACTACCAGGTCGGTGCAGGTAAAGTAGTGAACCTAACACTAGAGCAACTGAAAAATTCATATTTATCCGCAATGCTAAAAAGTTTTGAGGAACACTTACAGTTTTATCAAATATTGCACTTTTGGAGAAATTTTTAGCGCATTTTCGAGAAGTCGAATGCGCTATTGCACCCGTTTTGTCCGTCCGTCTGTCATCACCCTTGATCTCAGCATCCATAAGTCCTAGACCCATGAGGTATATATGTTTTTTGTATGTCCTGACCTGCCATTTGTGCATCAACACTCAGTTACTCGATCCGTTTAAAAAACCCCGTTAAAACTACCAAAAAATATTTCGAATCGAGAGGTAACACTAGCGCAGGGAACGGCCGCCATTGCCGGAAGTCGAATACATAGTTTTTCAAGCATTGAAGAGTGGTGCTAAAGCGTGCAAAAGAATTAGTTTTTTTTTTAGTTGACGTCATTAGAATATGTGTAAAAGTTTAGAGAGTTTTACGTCATCATTTGTGGTGACTTGTAGTTAGATTAAAGAGAAAATAATTTTTTTTTAAATGTAAAGAAATGACTTTTAAATAAAAAAAATGTCAGGTATATTCATTACACAAGAAAATTCATAAAAATATGTCTAAAATCTAAACACAATTACTGATAACTACATAATGCAGATATCTAACATAAGTACTGATACATAATACGAAAATGCGCTAACACGTCCTGAATTCCAATAGGGACCAGGTTTAACATGATTTTTTTTTTAAATTAAAAAAAGGAAAGAAATATTACATTTACAATGGCATGACAAGAGAATTAGTGTCGTTAAAAATGTTGACTCAAATTGAAATTTTTAAAAATTACATTTTAAGCAGCAATTACACACTTCTAGTGTCTCCATTTTCATCTTTTACCTGTTATCAAACAACATGAAAAATGAACCCACATCCTAATGTTGTTACTGTTGTTTAACACCATTTCCAATGATATCTTATCATTTGCTTTCATTTCGGTACATCTTGTTATAGATTTGTGTCCGGATACTTTGCAAAGATGTACCGACTCTACATCACTTTTCTGATTACACACAATGGTACGAGCTTTGCTATTGCTTGGACTTCCTATACTAATGCTAATTAAATACAAGCCATTCAGAGGAGCTGTGAAGATGCCGGTCTTTTTGTCAAAATGTCCTCCGTAGTTGCATTCCACAGCATCAAATAGTTTTATTTCACACTCTTCTAATTTTACATTTAACGATTTCCAGGCATAGAATCCGACCATAGGTTCAGTAGACATAACATCTGAAAATATAAGAAAATTAGAAAGCTATACAATATANATATATATATTATAGCAGCACTTGAATTGGATAGAGATACATTAAATTTAGAATATACTAGGTATAATGTAATTATAATTTAAAATAAATGATTGTAGGATTTGTTTCATTTTCAAATATTTTTAGGTATGCGAAACATGTAACGATGTATGAATTTTAATATTTATGCCATAAGGACCATGTTGACAGTGAATTATAACGTGTTTTGTTGGGTTTTCTACATTGCCCAAAGTAAAACTGGGTTTGCTACTGCAAGTTAGACAGCTTTTAATTCCCATATGAACTTCATGTCATGTGCTCTTACAACCCGATTTACAATTCCTGCCGCAAGTCTTAACATAAGGGCGTCACCATGGATCTATACCGCCATACACCAGGTATTCGTTCGCAGTTCTGGCGCTGCCTGGCATGTCAGCACGCCCAATCGCTGCAGAATATTTGTCAAGAAGTTTTGTCACCGTCTCCTCATCCATACCAAATATGAGACAGCCGCGGTTTAAAATTTGGCCTAGCTTGTACAATTAGCCCTTTATCGGACCTTGGCCAGTCATCATTAGCGTAACGAGATACTGGCAGCTGTGAGGTACTTTCCACCAAGGACCGTTTTTTTTCTTCGTTACACTTTCTAAAAAAAGCGCATATGGTACCATCAACAACATAACCCTGGTACGTTCTTTAAAAGCCACGTTTTCACGCTCAAATGTTCATTTGGCACAATCTATTTCTACACATATATCACCCTGCCGAAATATGTTCGTCTTTATCTCTGTTACCAAATTGAATAAATATGGTATTAACATAAGTTCTCAATTCATACGTAATAAATATATAAATTTCGTAGACATTAATTATTTTTTATAGGCTATTTTAAAAAATTGATGTCCTTATTTCTACAGTAAAGCGATTGTGTACAATCTCAAATTAATGTATTTAATTTCCTTACCGGTTTGTGAAACGTTTTTGGCGTTTACTTCCACGCAACTCTCAATAGATTTTCTCTGTAAATATTGTGAAAGAATGGTCAAGTTATAACCTGAAATTTATTCTTATGTTTTAAAACTGTGAATGAGAATTCGTTACTCCCCGTCCCCGCAGTTTACAGCTTGTCCTCGATAAGTCATGAATATAACATGTTCTTAAATTAACAGAAGCATTTACAATCGATTTTAAAGAAAAAAATGAACAAATAACGAACAAATATAATAATTATCATTTTAAAAAAACACTCTGATTAATAGCTTTAAACAGTCTAACATTAATTGATGGACTTAATCGGTCTTGGCGTCGACTCAGATAACCATTTAGCTATAAAATGATTTTATGCAAATGAAATGTTTTCCTTTAATTAAAAAATGGAATTTAAAAATTAAATTATCAAAACTAATGTCTGAGTGTAAACGTACATTCGCATCTATCCTGGTTGCCATTTTCTTTCCTTGCTTTTTTTTTTCAACCCTTACCCTGTTTACGTCTTTTCCATTAAATTTTTTATAAGCCTGATTGTAGTTTCACACCCCCCCCCCTATTTTGTTAACAGATTTCAACAGTTATCACAATACAACCAATGTCTATTTGATTATAATCATTTTGATAACACAGCCTGTTGATTAAAATGTCATTTTGATTGGTCGTCAAGCGCTAAATGAATTACTTTGAAATATGTATGTTTACACACATATGTGTATTTCTTTAAAATGCTACGACTAAACTATATGCAAAACAATAATACAACGTATTTAAATAAAAATTCATAATGTAATGCATCTCATTTACAACTAAGGATCTAAAAAATCTAATAAATGGTTGAGGCTTAATATTAGAAAACGAGTTTGATTATGTTTTGTTTTTTTATATGGGCATATTTTATTTTTTCTGCTACAATTTTTTTTTAAAATTAAATTTTAAATTTTAATGAAACGTAATATTTGGAAGATTCCGAATGTCTGAGCAAAAAAGAAAAATTGGTTTCTCTATTTTCGACATGTCTTTTTTAATACAAGAACTTAAATAAAATATATTTAATATTTCGTCTACAAAATTTCAATTATATCGAAACCATTTTGTTACATACCGATTCCTCAAGAGTAACATTATTGAGCCTTCTAATATATTCAAATTCCTCTGTGTATCGACGAGATAAAGCATTGATTGTGTTTTCCAATTTATTTATCTTATCGGACGTGTCGTGATTCTGCTCATTCGTACTCTCAACCTTCTTTGACAATTCTTGTAAGGATACCAAAGCTCCAAGGCTTATGGTTTTAACAGGGCCGAGCTGTGTGTTCAGTTCATTCATTGATATATCAATAGCTTTACTTGCGTCCTCGAATTCTTTTAACTTCAAATCATGGTTTTTAACCGTTTCTTTCAATGCTGCAATATTTAAGGAATTGATCTTGTTCCCTTTTTCTTTTTCATTAATTTTTTCTTGCAATATGTTTTGAGATTTTGAACTAAAATCTGATAGTATTTGAAATTTTCGGTTTAGGTGTTCTTGCTGTGTTGAGAAATCTTTGAAACTAATATCAGTTTCTTCTTGAGCTTTTTTATATTAATCTGTGTTCTTTTTGAGTGTGAATACTTCTTCCTCTAACAGGGCTAGTCTCATATTTACAATTCGTGAAGATTTATTCTCTGCTGAAGTACCTGAAAAAAAATATAAATACACCTTTTAAGTCATGTCAGATTTTAACTTAATGACATTTTTAAAATTTCTAAAATATTTTTATAACATTATAACTAAAGAATAGTTCTGTTTATTTTAAGAAAGAAAGATGTGTCACCTTGCTCATCTACATCATCTTTACAACAACACAAAACACAACACTAAAGAATAGTTCTGTTTATGTCTAAGAAAAAAAGAAGTGTCACCTTGCTCATCTACATCATCTTTACAACAACACAAAACACAACACTAAAGAATAGTTCTGTTTATGTCTAAGAAAGAAAAAAGTGTCACCTTGCTCATCTACATCATCTTTACAACAAAACAAAACACAACACTAAAGAATAGTTATGTTTATGTCTAAGAAAGAAAGAAGTGTCACCTTGCTCATCTACAACATCTTTACAACAACACATCGCTTCAGTTTGAGAGGAGCTATGTATAAAAACTATTTGACTATTCTCGGTGGATTTACCAGTCAATGAAGCTTGCAGATCATTGCTCTCATCCCTCAGAGGCCCTACAAATGAGACTTTATATAAAAACATTTATAAATAAATTAGCAGCAACATAAAACGTTTCACCTTAACAAAAGTAAGTGTTTTCTTCATTGACAACCTTTCATTTTAAGGGATTTTTTACCTGATGCGGATGTACCTTGGTGCGGAAAGGCCCTGTTAAAAAAATGACAATTAGCCTCATTTAATTGTTCGATATTTCATTGTAAAATATGGTTTTACATTGTGCTCAGTTTAAATTTAATGTGTATTTTTTTAAAAAAAATTGTTGTATTAATATGTTCAGTCTTGCAATATTCAATTTCTATGGATTCGTCCTATGTGGATTTTTTAAAATTCCAATTTACGCATACTTTTACCATTATTTCAATGAAGATATAATATTTTCAATGAAAGCTTTATTTTTAAAAAAATGAACAGTTGGCAAAGAATGCGCCTTTAAAAAAAAAGAATCCTTTAAAACAGAGGAAGTGTGACCCTTCAATAGAAATGTATGTTAGGGTTGAGAACTTGATTAAAAGAGAAGTTACGAAGTCTCGTTAAAAACATTTTTGTATTTTGTTTACGTTGTAAACAGGTGACATGTCTTGAAGGAGGTTCGAGACGTTTATTTTGAAAATAAAATACTTTAGATTATTGCAGGGCTTTTGAAAATAATAGCAAGCCGTTAGTAGGGTTAAAGAAGTGTCTATACAAATAGGAGGCTAATAGATCGACTGAGAAAGTGATTGTTGGATGCGGTTGATAAAGAACTACATCCGATGATGACCCGTATAGAGTTTAATGACTGCGGGGGAATTGAAGAGAGTGACTTAGCAAGCCAAGGCTCTACATGTTATCTACCTTAAAAAATAACGACGATTGTGATTTCTCTTCAATGCACTGTTTTATTTCTGAATTTAAAAAAAATAAAATAAAATAAAAAATGAAAACAAATTATAGGGTGTGAAAAGTCACAGGAATTTACGATGTCTTGCATCGTTTGAAAAAAAAAAGATAAACTGATAGTTAAAATATATGTTAACTCAGTTATATTTAAATATTGGTAACAGAACATAAAATTACCTGATAGTTCAACGGACTTGGCGATTAGAAATGTTATGTGTCGTTGAATTTTGTTACTCATCTCGACACAAGTTGTTTGATTGACGTGTCCACCATTGAGACAATAATCAACTTCACTTTGTACCTGAACGTTGATGAAATGTTTAAAAAGTCTATATTTGGTCAGTTTCTTCATTTAAGTCACATACAATAGATGGGGAAAAAACTTCTAAAATTTAAATATTATTCTTTTTCTTAAGGGCTCCCTAGGGATATTGTTTTCATATAGCTCCTTCCCTAGGATAGAGATTTCATATGTGTATGTATATTATAAAAATTATTTTTAATGCCTGAAAATAATTATTTTCAAATTCAAAATTTTAAATCTGTTTGTACAAATTTACTCATTATAATGTAGTTTCTTTGATGTTGAACTTTTTCTCCTTGGCATTGATGTTAAAAAAAGGTGAATAGATTTTTTATTAAAAAAAAAACAAACACACCTTTTCTGCTTGAATAATAAGTATTTCTCAAGTTAGGTAGTTAATTATTTTTTTTTATTTAAACAAACCAACAGACGTGTAATTAATAGTTTCAAAGGGAGGTAATCCATTGAAGAGTTACCCGACTGAAGACCTCGTCGACTGCACCTTTAAGGGAGTCCGTCTCTTCCCTGAGTATCTCCATCTGCTGGTTGATAATCTGTTTAAATCTTTTAGCTTCAAGGACCTTGCTCGTCATCGTAGATATCTTTCAATGATACTTACAGTAATTACAATAAATGTTTTGAACACACGTGCGGTATTGAAAACTCTCACAATGTTTTAATTTGACAAAATACCTTTCTACACTATAACACAATTAAGAAAAAGGAGAGTCGGTAAAAAATTACAGGGATAAGAACTGATTTAATGACATATTTGAACTTAACACATATTACTAGTTAAGTCAAATTTTACGATATATTAATAATCACACGCATTTTTAAAATATACTATACCACATAAAATTGCCCCTAAGACTGCCTACACTTATGCCTTGAAAGTCTTCGAGATTAAAATGTGTTTACAGTCAACAACAACAAAACTAAAATAATAATAATAATAAAACATATTAAGGCAAAATGAGAAACGATTTCGATTAAAACTAAGCCATAACATTTTCACCCATTAGATACTAAAAACATATTTCTTTGTAATTATACTTGTTTTCATTTAATATTTATTGACACATTGTCCAGTTCTGCTTTTTAAGAAACTTAATTATAGCTTTCCAGTGATCTTATTTTCAACATGTAAAGACTAAAACGTATCTCCTCCAATCGACACATACAATTAATAATAATTAGAATTTTGAATGAATTTTTAAAAAAATTAATTTACTTTAAGATAATTAAATAATACAAACCCAAACATTAAACCGATATATCTTAACTTTTAAAAATTTAAATTTTAGAATAAAATTTAAACAGAAGTTGATCAACGAGTGTACCACCGAGCAGAAGCGTCACTAGTTTTGGTGTCACCCGGGGCGGTTGCTCACGGTGTCACCCGGGTCGGTACCTTTTGGTGCCAGCCCCTGACGATTTAACCCATAGAACTAATCCACGTTTTCCAGTGCAAAATAACGGGAATATAAAGAATTTTACAGTTTGGTGTCCCCCCTTATGGTGTCACCCGGGGCGGCCCGCCCCCACCGCAGCCCCTAGCGACGCCACTGCCACCGAGGCCATCCAAGACAAATACAGGACATTCAGGGTTATCCCATTAAACGTAAGTTATGTATTAACTGATACCAAAACTGAACGAGCAAAAATAATAAGTAGCGTAATTTTATAGTTTCTAAAGATACATAAAGTCATTTAAAATGTAACGGAACGCATTATCATAAGATCATTCTCAAGTCATATTTCAGATAAAAAAAAGTGGATGACACGTTGGCAAGTTTTCACAATAAGAAAATGTAACACAGACTTCAATAAAAATTCAAACATTTACATAATTTAGTTTGTTATGCTAAACATAGAGTAATTTTAAAGTTTCTAATGATACATAAAAACATTTAAAATGTAACGGAATGCTTTATTATAAGATCATTCTGAAGTTATATTTCAGATACAAAAAGCGGACGAAACGTTGGCAAGTTTTTACAATAAGAAAATGTAACACAGACTTCAATAACAATTCAAACATTTACATAATTTGGTTTGTTATGCTAAACATCGCCACGTACGCAGTTGGATAAATAAATTCGGATATCTCCACGCAATCGGAAATTCTTAGAAAATTACTTTTCCTTTAAGTCATGCCCCGACCCTTTTATTTAATCCAATATTTTGCTAATCTCGATTTCATGCTAAATTATACAAAACACCCTGTGAGTTTCAATAAGAGTCGATCAATAACTAGGTGCATTGATAAAAAGTCAGGAGACATAATTTACTTACTTACAGACAACGACATTAGATGATACTAGTAAAGTTTTGATTTGGATGCATGTGTTAAGTTGTTTGATTCATTGATGACATTTGCAGCCACAATTGAATTACTTTCTTCTTTATTTGAAACAAATAAGTAAATTTTATTATTTAGTAAATTTATGTTTTAGAAAAATTATGGTTAGTTTGAAATTCTCAGTATTCTTACGCTAGCCGATAGATTAATAGTGATTTTACAAAGTGACATCAAGGTTCTTATACTATTTAGTATAACAAATTGAACATAGCATATTTGGTAACAAGTTACTTGCATTTAAGTTCCAGGCAATAGCTGTAAGTGTTTATTTGAATGTTGCTAAAAAAATTATCTAATCTACATGTAGAAAACTTTTGTTATGTGCCTTGGTTCCAAAAATTTTAAAAGAGAAAACCAACAAATTGTTATAGCATCGTTGCATATCATTTGAAATATCCTCAAAATTATATCTTCCAAATAAATCTATGTTTTACATAATGTGCTTGAAATTTAAAAGTATAATAATGAATGTATAATGGCGACCCGTCTAGAATATATATATTTTTAATGAAATCATGAGTATCAACATCTGACGCTAAATAAGGGGAGCAACATGAAGGAATAGTCCTGTACTAAGAATGTCTAATTGAGTTGAATTACACGAAGTTATTTATTTATTTTATTTTTGATTCACACTGTAAACGTAACTAAGTAAATCTTGACACAATCTATTGTGTATATCTTTTAATTTTCTCTTAGTTTTTGTTTAAGGTTTTTGCTAAAATAAATCAGCTTATCGTCTGATTAGTTTATCTTACATTATTGAGTGAACGATTTTTAAATCCACTGTTTTGTTCTTTTTTTATATTTAGGCCGCCATCTACTGGTCAATATAATTATGCTTTTTATAAGTCGTTTGTGTTCAACCCTCAAATCTGTCGCAATAGAGAATGAGAGTCACTGTCTGACCGTCAATTCAATGTATTTCTCTTCATTGGCATCAATGGTGCATTCGTTTGTCAATATGTGATTGAATATTTTCTTTCCTTAAATATGAATGTCAGTGAAGATAAAAAATGTATTTCAGGTTTAAGTTTTTATTACTCTTTAGGTTTAATTAATTAATAAATTTTTAAATACGATTTTTAAAAAAAATTATATCAATTCTTATTTTGTGCGTATATCAATGGAATGAATTTATTTTTGGTCCGCAGTAGATTAAGTCCAAATAAAAATTCGTTTTTAGCTTATTAATTTTTTGTGTTGTGAGTGAGTACATCATTTTGCTATCGATTAGTTTAATGGCTTATGTGTAACTAGTCGTCAGCCACGATATTGTGTAATTATTAGTACTGGTAGTAATTAAAAAATAATATTCGATTAATCGGGGAAAAATGAATTGATTAATCGATTAATTTATATTAATAACAACGCATGTATAGATCCCGTTAAGTCGCGATTCGTTATTTCGCAAAATATTTTAAGTCGCGCAAATTCCATAGCTCCCAAATTTAGTGACGCAACACAGCAAATTCTTTCCGCTATACAAGAAATGGTGGAGAAAACCAAAGACAGTAATAAGCGAAGTAATGAAAGTATTTTAAAATGAACATAAATATATAGAAACAAGTAAATAAGGATACAAAAAATTAGGCTCAGGGTAGCACCGAAGGCCTAGGACATTGGACACGACTCCAGGGAGGCAGCAGCCTGTGACTGGGTCTTATGGCGCCTTATGATATGGAACGGCGGATCCTTCTGCTAGACAAACAGGCGACAGGCTTCCAAGGCCAGACGATATGATAGGAAGGATCGTGCTCAAAACACTCCTGATGGCTTATTGGATAGACACGCAAGGCTTGTAAACAACACGACTCATGTGATGAAAATGATCCTCTTCGATTATGACACACCAACAACAACATTTATGTGCCCCTGAGCCCAGAATACGGGGCACGGTGGTCTCAGTAGTAGCGCGCTGGACTACCGAATCACGGCAAAAACTAGAGTCGTGATTTCGAGTTGTGGTACTGACAAGGCCCCCGAGGCATTGGGCTAACCACACAATCCCCTGCTCGTTTGTGGTCAATGAAACGCTACTACACTTGCTCTTATCTTATTTTAGATATACAGACGCTCCTTCTATGTAGTAGATAATTGCGTCCACAGACCATGAGAGATGATCTGTTGGCAAGTGATGCAGCGGTCACAGGCCACGGCTATAGGGGTTCCACGCATTACCCCAGCCGCCTAACTATTGTCTAGTTAGGTACCCATTCAGAGCTGGGTGACTCGGGGACTCATCAGGCCCCGGGAACAAATCCTCGCCTTCGCGTGGATTCGAACTCGTGACCATCGGTATGACAGTCGAGCGCGCTACCTCTCGACCACCACGTCCCACCTTCATGGTCTGTAAGGGATCATTTTTTTAAAACCCTGATTACATACATTATTTACATCTTAAACTACTGGTGTGTAAGTAAAATATAATTTTCCACAATTAACATATATTTAGCAATTAATTAAATTTTTAAAAACAATCAATTTAGAATTTTAATTATACTTATTGTAGCCAAATTTTTTCATACTTTAATATTATTTTGGTGTTTTTTTTTTTTTGTTTTTTGTTGTTTTTTTTTGTAAATATCATTACTCTAAATCCATAGATTTAACTATATTCAATGCGAGAAATCAAAACACGTCAATTGTTTAAGGCTGCGGCTATTGGTAGTCAACTATCAATCGCTTCTCGAGAGCTATTGGTTTTCGATTGCAAATAGTTCTTTCGACTGTCGGCTGTTGGTAGTCCGCTATTATAAATTGTTAATAAAACTAAAACTAAAAGCTTTAATTTAGTTGTAATTATTAGAATTTTACATTAATTCCAAAAGATTTTTTCCCCATACCTGTTTTTTATCTTTACATTTTAATGTAAAAAATTAGAAAAAAAAACCCAACATTGACCCTAAAAGCTAAAAGATCTAATTTAATTGTAATTATATTAATGTTCAATTGGTTTCAATTATTTAAATCCCAGGTTAAGCATGCTCTAAACACTCAACCTAACCTCATAATATAAAAATATAATCACTTGAAACAAATTTTGAAAGAGAAAAAATAAATAATAGGCGCAACTGAAACTCAAGCACCCGCCTGTTCTACAACTTTCACTTCGTCAATCTAACTCTCAAACATGAGACAAAAGAAGGTTGATACAGTTCGTGAATAGTGTTTCTTTAATCCCATTGGTTGCTCAACATAACTTAATAACATAGATCGCTGGTTAGATGACCTGCTATTGTTAATAGATTACCAAAAGACTCACTAGTTAAAAATTAGACACAACAACAGAAAGTGAAAATAATCATTTAAAAAAAGAAGTGGGAAAAAAACAACAATGGAACAAGATACTCGCAACTTAGATTGTGTTTAACTTGCTACAAGTAATTTGATTCTAGCAATTTATCTATTTGTATATGTAAATTTTAAAAAAAATTGTAATATATTAAGCCCCTTCAAAAAAAAAATCATGTTAAGCCTGGTACCTATTGGAATTCAGGACGTGTTAGCGCATTTTCGTATTATGTATCAGTACTTATGTTAGATATCAAAATTATGTAGTTATCAGTAATTGTGTTTAGATTTTAGACATATTTTTATGAATTTTCTTGTGTAATGAATATACCTGACATTTTTTTCTTATTTAAAAGTCATTTCTTTACATTTAAAAAAATAATTATTTTCTCTTTAATCCAACTACAAGTCACCACAAATGATGACGTAAAACTCTCTAAACTTTTACACATATTCTAAAGACGTCAACTAAAAAAAAACAACTAATTATTTTGCACCATTTCGCACCACTCTTCAATGCTTGAAGTATTATGCATTCGACTTCCGGCAATGGCGGCCGTTCTCTGTGCTAGTGTTACCTCTCGATTCGAAATATTTTTTGGTAGTTTTAACGGGGTTTTTAAACGGATCGAGTAACTGAGTTTTGATGCACAAATGGCAGGTCAGGGCATACAAAAAACATATATACCTCATGGGTCTAGGACTTATGGATGCTGTGATCAAGGGTGATGACAGACGGACGGACGGACGGACAAAACGGGTGCAATAGCGATTTCGACATCTCGAAAATGCGCTAAAAATAGCTCATTAATTTCTACAAATGTTATAAAAAATGTTTGTCTTAAAAAGGTCATCAAAATTCGAAGCTCCATTTCATATAAATGTCTCTAATGCCTAATCTATTTGTGTTCTAAAACCTGAGAGATATAAATAATTCATAATTAAAATATTTTTTGACTTGTCTAGAATATATAATATTTTGCATGAAACAACAAATAGCGTTATCTTGGATGAAATAAGGGGAAACAACTGAATTAAATAATCATACCAGTGATACCGATTGATAGGAAATACCCGATATGATTTGTTCCCACTATTTACGTAGTTATGTAAATTGAAGCTTAACACACCCCCCTGTTTGGTATGTGGTTTAATTTTATTGAGTCTTCGCTGAATTTTATAAGGCTAAAATATTTCACTACACCGTCTTTAATTTTATCATACAACTTTGGGTGTTAATTTATCTTTTAATACAACGTTCTGTTGGGTGCTATATCTAGGCTTACATTTCCTAAATCAATATAAATTATAATCAAGTTAAGTTGAATTGTTTCTCTTTAAATCGTCGTATCTGTTAGTATATAAGTACTTAACTTAAATGTCACAGGCAATGCAATGTATTATTCTTGGTTGGCTTTACGTGCACATTCGTTGGTTAACATTGGTTCATTTTTTTTTCCTCATTAAATATGAATATCGGTTATGATACATCAATTTAACATTTAATATTTTTTTTTGTTCATCTAATTTTATTTCTTTATTCCCGTTAATATTACTTCGTTAAAATTATGATAAATATTTTTTAAGCATTTGTCATTTGTATCATTTGTTTAGTCCGCACAATTTGAAAGTAATGTCACTAAGAGTTTAGAGCAAAACTTTATAAATATAAAAACTTGAAAGTTCATCGAAAAAAAAAAAAAGAAAAAAAAAATATTTTCTTTAGCAATTCGAGGTTGAAAGTGTTTTAGTTCAGATTGCAATTAAAATTTGTGTTATTCCATCAGCGGCGTAGCGAGGGGGGGCAGGGGGGGTCGAATGCCCTCGGGCGCCACGTTAGGGGGGGCGCCAAAATGAGTATTAAACTCATTATTTAATTTCATTTTAATGTAAACTAATGTATCTAAAATACGTTTGTGAGATTGAATATTGGAGCTCCGAACATATCTTTATTACAAAACAGTTGTTAAAAATGATTTAGGTGCCCCCATTGAGCGTTAAGGGGCGCCATTCTACTCATAAATAAATGACACATCCTAATGTAGGATTGCTGATGTGGTTTTTTTTTAATTAAAAAAATTGTGAGTTGATGGTAGTGAGCAGTAAGTGACCAATACGATTCTTTTAATAGAGCTACCAGAGACGACACTAAAAGCAACCAAAATTACCAAGACAAGAAAAAGGAGTGGCTTAAAGCAGTGGTTCTCACCCTGTGGTCCACGGACCACTAGTGGTCCGCGAAGATTTGCACGTTGTCCGTGAGAGAAGCATGAAATTTATGCACTGTAGGATTAATCGAGATAGACTAGCAAGTAAAAGAATTAACGCAGACTTAAATATATTTCTGATCTGGCCATAATGGTTTTTAATTTTATCAAGGTCGTCAATTAAATTCTCGTCTCTTTGATTTCTTACGCTCGAATATGAATCTTGAACGTTAACAGTTACTAATGTATACTGAAGTTCGCTGGTTATCTGACTGTTTTAATTACGGGATGACGTAAGAGATTTTCATGTAGAAATAACTCAAAGCATGTTGATCGTTTGAACCATGGCTAATGGGTTGCTGTTCTGGCTTACTTGTCTGAAATTTTTGAAAAGCTCAATAAACTTAATTCCACTCGGCAAGGAAAGCAGATACATTATATGACTCTCAGTGACAGAAGGTCTGCTTTTACGAAAAAGCTTGATCTTTGAAAAAAAAAATTATTTCAAGGTAACTTAGAGATGTTTGATAAAGTATACGAAATCACCGAAAAACCAGAAAATGCAAAAATAATTTTTAGTAGTGGCCCTTAGTTAGGGCACATATTTTTCAATTGGTCCTGGAATCTCAAAAGGTTGAAAACCACTGGCTAACAGAATGGTTATTACGCGTCCCTTTGCTGCATGTTGTGACTCTTTAAAAAGATAAATCGTACTTCCCCAATTCTCATGTGGAGGGAGTAAAGTGGGAGAGGGGAGGGAAGGTCTCTCCTCTCACGGGCTTGTATCGGAGTGTCAAAGCAAGTTGGATTCCTTTCATATGAAACATAAGGCACCGCCTTTCTTTCCTGTCCATCGTCGATAAAACTTGTTGCACAGTAGAATCAACTGTTAGAAAAAACACCAACAAAATGCCAGAGAAAATCTAGGTTTAGTATCTTATTTATCACCGGAAATCCAAAATGATTGTATCCACCTACTTACATCGACTGTAAAGAATCAGCTGTTGAGTGAAATCAGAAAACACAAGTACTACGGTATCTTACTTGACTCCAATTGATCTAGGACACCGGAAAAGCTTTCTCAAGTCATCAGATTTGTGGATGCGGATTTACAAACTAAAAAGTAACTATCAAAGAATCATTTTCAGATTTTGCAAAGATACATTCCAAAGACGCAAAAAGCCTTGAAATATTTATCGTAGAGAAACTGGAATCTAATAGCATACCACTATTTGACGGTCGGTCACGATGTTATGACAATGCTTCTGTAATGACCGGGAATGTTTCCGGCCTTCAACAGCGAAAATGTACAAGAAATCACAAAGCATTATTCATCAACTGTGGCAACCACAGTTTAAAATTTAGCAAGAGTACACTTAACTAAACATGATCCAAGTGTTATCACGTTTTTGGAACAATTAAAAGTATAGATTTATGTTTTCTCCCTTTCAACAACTCGTTGGGAAAAAAATAAAAAAAGAGTTGTGCCAATCACAATGAAGAGGGAGTCTGAAACACGTTGGATTGCACGATAAGAAGCTGTTATAGCAATTTATGAAGGACTAGATGACATGGCAGGGCTGTTGGAAAAATTATCAGAACATACAAATATGACGCCTGACACCAGAAGTGATGCAGAAGCTTTGCTGGTAGGTATATAAAACTTTAACTTCCTAGATTTTAAACATTTCTGGAACATCATTCTTGATAAAATTGATAGTGTCCAGAAACGGTTCCAGAATCCTACTGTGAGTTTCAAGGAAGCTTAATCTGATCTTGAATCGCTTGAGCAAGAAATTGTCAACATTCGTGTTAATTTGAGCCATGTTGCGGTAGACAATGGAAAAGAAGATGCACAACTTGGAGAATCGAGTTTGACAGAAGATTAGACGACATCGGGGGATGCCTTCAAGAATTAAAAAGAGATGCAGAACTTTCTACATAAGAAGAAATTGCACCTGCTATGAACAGCGACATTGAAAAACTCCAACAGGAGATATCAATACGGATTTTACGTCTTAAACAACCTAAACAACAAATTTGGATTTTTACTAGTTACTAGACGTCAAATCTCTTCTTGCTGAAATAAAAGTCGATACGCTTCGTTATAATTGCTTAGATTTTGCTAATTTCTACGAATTGTGAACATGAAATCAAATACTAAAAAAAGATGCTCAGTACCCGGACTGAAGTTCTACCGGAAACTACTTTGGATCTTCTCGATTTTATTGTTTCATATGGAGATGACGTATTTCCGAATCTGCGCATTTCACTTCAAATACTTCTAAAAATTGCTGTTTCAAATAAAAGCTGTGAGCGGTCCTTCAGCAAAGTAAACCTTATTTTGTCTTAATTACGTTCTTCAATGGATCAAGATCGTCTGGGTGATCTTGCACTCCTTAGCATCGAAAGAGAACACTTGAGAATATCAATTTAAACAGCGAGATTGACGACATTCAAATCAAGGAAGATCCATTTATTTTAGATTATGTCTATTCGAGTCATGTATAATTAGTAGAGTATTTTTTTTTCCAATAAATTGTTTATAATCGTATAGAGAATTATTAGACTGTATTGTATTTCATTAAAATATCATTTGCTTCAAAAAATGAACCATATAAACCGTAAAATTTCAAATTTTTCTTGGGGGCTCAGTGAGCCCCCAGAATTTTTCGGTCCGTCAAGGGGCGCACAATTTGTGTCTCGCCCCCGGGCGCACATGACCCTAGCTACGCCACTGTGTTCCATTTTGGCAAATCAAATTTTAAAAAAAATTATCATTAAGCACATCATTTTGATCTTGATACTTTTAAGATAAGTGAATGTAATAGTCAGAGCGTTATCATGTAGTAATAAATTAACAGATACGACCATAGTTGTTTTTTTTTGTTTTTTTTTTTTATCAAAAGCCCAAGTAACTCATCTTTTTTTTTTCTTTTTTTTTTTTTAAATACGAAATATTAAATTTCCTGAAATTTGCCTTAAGTATTTTTTATTATAAATTTTCAAATTCTCTTTTAAATGGTTCCATTTTCAAAAATTAAAAAGTGAGGTAAAACAATGACATCATATATTTTTTTAATGCGAGAAACACCACAAGCGTTTTAGATTGCTATGGACTGTTGAACTATTTCAAAAAAAAAAATTTAATGTATATTTAGTTTGCACATTTCCTGATGCACACATTGTATTAAATCATAAGCTAAAACACTGACGTCATAGCGTTATTAATACTTCCATCCAGTGAGTGAGTGATTAGGGCTTTTATATTTATTATTATTATATTTTATTAAAACTCTGCATATTTATAACGAAATTTAATGTCCCAAAAGGGGGGCATGGAAATTATATTTCTTTTTTATAATAATGCTAGATCTACTTTAAATCTCTTACTCTTAATTTGCTTATATTGCATAACTTCTATTGTGTTAAATTTACTTGCTTAAGTATTGGGAACAGCAAATATGTTGCTCACCATATTTTGTAATTATGATTTTTTTTTTAAAGTATCGTTGAAAGATATGAAAATGTCGCGAAAGGCCATGGAAGCTAAAAGATTTACACAGATTATCAACCAGCAGATGGAGATACCCAGGGAAGAGACGGACTCCTTAAAATATAATGTCGATGCGTTTTTCAAAAGGGTAATTATTCTTTAGATTCAGAATCTATAATAGATTATTTAAGGGTTTTACTGATCCTCTAAATTACCACAAAAAAGTTTATGAAACCTATTTTTAAACGAAAATTGCAATAATTAAGCAAATCAGTTCACATGATCACGTGCTTGATAAAAATTATTTTACCTTTTAAACTTTTATAATAAATATAATTCAGACACCATAAAATATTTTTTAAAGAAAGACCTGCAATAATGAAATTTACATTTTTGTTTTACTTGCATCTTACCATCTGGATCACCTTTAGGGGGCTCTAATTTTAAACAAAAAGTGTCAAATGAAGTAAAACGTGTACCTAAAAAAGTAACATTGTTATTGAAAATTATCATATGTGATATATATATATATATATANTTTTTTCTTGTCATAAGATGCGCTTTTGCTTACATTTAAAATCGTTAATAATTGAACCAGTTTTAAATGAATAATAAATTAATTTTTTTAACCAAACATGTAATTACTTTCGACTCTTAAAAGTAAGATAGAAGTCCTTTGTTTGAAACTATTTGTACTAATATAAAATATAATTCGTGAAATAAAAATAAAAAATAAGGCACATATTTTCAAGTATTACAAATATTTATAATTCAAACAAACATAAGGAATCTCTCTTCTATTAAAGAAGCTGCAGTGACACAACAATATTAAAAAGAATATGAAGTGGGAATACAATTTCATGTGATTTCATAAAAATTGTCATAAACAAACATAAAATCTGATTAACAATATTACCATTAAGCTGCACGACTGCTCAGATATCTGAACGATGTCAGGCGGTCGTTTAAAATGACACGCAGCTAATCTAGTAAAAAACATATTTAACAAACTATGGTTCTTGTGCAGCCTTGCATACGAGTTGTTTTTTAATTTGCACACAGACCAGCAAACCATTAGCGGAAAACTGCTGATCAGATGTATTCTTTTAACATATCTTCATATGTTAGATACAAAAGGAAGTGGATTCTTGGCTCAGTGGTGAAGACGTCAATCAAACAACTTGGGCTGAGATGTCCAACACAGTTCAGCAACATATAACATTTCTATTCGCAAAGTCCGTTGAATTATCAGGTTCTTTTGTTATTTTGTTATTTTGTGTTTTTGTTTTTTTTTCTTTTTTTCTGTTTTTATTACTACAATGTTCAGAAATGTGCATATATTCTAACTCTAAAATTTACACGATATCACTAGTTTATTTAGGAATTTGAGGGGTTTTTGTTTTTGTTTTTTTTTTTTGTTTTTTGTTTTTTTTTTTGTTGTTTCTGTTTTTTTTGGGTACAATGTTTAGAAATTAGCATTTATTTATACTCTAACAATTTAAACAATATTACAAGTTTATTGAAGAATTTCAGAATGAAATTTTACAGAACGAAAACACTTAAAGACCCTGGACTCTTAAAGAATCTAAAAGAGTCTTGCTGTTCAATACTTGTATTGAGAATTAAAATATTTACTTTTGTTCGCATTTTGAAATCATACTTTTTACTGAAAAGTAATCATCGTCGCCATCCTTTTGTGGAAAATACCATGTAGGGCCCTGGCCTGCTGAGTTCTTCTTTTAAATTCTGAAAGATCCAACATTATCCCCCTACCCCTCAATGCCCAAAATGTCAGCAGCTGTATGTCATTCTCAAAAGCATCCAATAAACATATTCTTGGACAGCCTTTATCATATTACTTTTAATGTATGTGTATAGACAACTTTTCAGCTTTCCTTCGGGTTTGAGATATCTCCAAGATTTTTCACAGGCTCACCACAGAGACCTAATTCTTGACTTACAAGCAGTCCTTAATTTTTGCAACAATGCCATTCATTGCTTTTATATCATCTTTTGTTTAAGTCTTTTTTAAAAGTCTTTAAAATGGGGATTACCCCTAAATTGAATAATTGGTAAATTATTTTTTAGAATACGATTTTTTTTCAATAAATGGCATATCAATTAAGCATGGCGTTTTCCAAGAATGATAAGTACACACGTAATGAGAAATCAAATTAAAACTATACATAATTATGACCTTATTCAAAATTAAATCTGAAGGATTTCAATGGCACTTACTTTCAAATTTTGAACAAAGCTTTTGGCACACCTTTCATAATAATTTTATTTGTATCATTAAAGGGCTTCCACCTCTCGTCAACAAAGACGTAATAGCAAAGGTTTTCTGTGTTTTTTTGTTTCTTTCGTGGAAGCTTTTTATGTTTCTGCTTAGTTCATACCACATCACTAGGTACATTGGAATGATACATTACAAGTTTATTTAAGAGCATATATTTCATAAAATTCTTTACCTGAAGCTCAAATTGATGTGAATATAAAAGCAATAAAGTTCAATTATAAATCTGAAATTATGTACCATTAATTTACTTTTTAAAAACTTTACTTATGTTTTTATTTAAAACAATAATTATGCAGAATTGTTGCATTTTATTATATATTTTTCATAACTTTTCGCTTTCCGATTCCTAATTAAATATAAAAAAGATATGATTAAAGAAAATAAATCAAATGCTAAATATGTAGCACATTTGGGTAATTTAAATTGAACAATTGTAAAGATAATGACTGCTTAATTAATGTTAGATTATTTTTATATCCCGTTACCGAGTAACAATTATACAAACTATAATTTATGTTTAAATATTTATATGCAGTGTATCATCTGCAGGCCCTGTGTGTAATGAGAGCGGCGAGCAGCAACCTTCGTTGACTTGTAAATCTACTGAGAAAAGTCCAAAAGTCTTTATAAATTGTTCTTCTCAAACTGACCTTACACATTGTTGTGAAGGGACAGAAGCTAAACCAGGTGAGGTGTGTTTCATTGATAAATCCTACATGTGGAAGAAAATCAGCAGTCCCGAGCCTGCGCTCTTCATGGGGCTTCCCGGAAAACCCCCTCAGCCCTCTGGCCCCCTAAGGGACGTGAAGACTGAGAAGCCTCCCCCCCCCCCCCCCAGGAGCGGTCGCTGCTACAAGCGTGTGGAAGAAATGTCAAATAAATGTTCACTAATTGGTAAGTAAATGGTTTGTATGTATTTTGAATCTTAAAATTGACTGCATCTTTTAATCACTGTGCATAAAGAGATAAACTTTTTAACATGAACATAAAAAATAATTGAGTTCTTCGCTGTGTACATATTTACTTTGTATGAATTGAGAGCAAATGTTCATACTGCTAAGTCTTTCAAGACTGCAGTTAAGAAACATCTTTCCAAAATTTATTTTGAAAATTAATGAAAAATCATTTCTTTAAATGATTAACGTAGCTGATGTGTAACCTATTGTCATTTATGTAGTGATAATGATATGAATGTTTCTTAAATTAATATATGTATTGTTATCTCCATGTAAAAGCGCTGTGAGCCCGGCTCCTTGCTGGGATACAGCGCCTTATAAATTATCATTTTATTATTATTATTATTATCCTATAATTATTAAATAAAATTAAAAACAGAGACATAAATATATCAGATCCATAGAGAGGGGACATAACAAATAGAGAAAGAGATTGTGGCAGGACGAGAGAGAAGTAAAAAGAAACTGTGAAAAACTTAGCAAGTTTGTATGAGTCAGCTGTAATGACCCTATGTAGAGTTAAAATGTGGCTCACATTCCATTTTTTGTATAAATTGCTGAATGGCTTGGCTAATGGAATCATAACAAGAGCGTGTAACGTGCAATATTTTATTGCTGGGGTTAAACTGGCCTGGGCTAGAATGTACCTCGCATGATAGAGTATAACCATTTCCGAACTGGATAATATATAAAGTAATAAATTGATAAACGACTATTTAGAAATTTTGTTGATGATCCTGGGTTATTAGAGAAATGCAAAACCCATTTTTAAATAAAAAAATATTGCTTTTAAGAGACATTAAACTAATAACATTATTTATTATTGCCATGTATGATAAAAAGTTCATCTATTATAAAAAAAAATAGTATTTCAATGAGTTGCGAGCAATATGATTCATTAAACTCTCATATTAACCGCATAAGTGTAAGATTCTAGTTGAGTATTCCAAAAATTAATTTATTTTTATAAAGCGTCAATTTTGTGTTTGTTGGTTTTTCTCCCTTTTACATTTTACATGTTACAGGCCACATCTGCAAAGGCCCTCGGTGGCGAAACGTTTTGGGTCAGATTGCATACATTTAACAAAAAGCTCACTTATTTATAATCAAGTAGCAAAACTCCAAGTGAATCCCAATAACGGAGGTTTAGCTTAGCAAAGCAGCACACAATTATCATAAGACTTATAGTTAAAGTGAAAAAAACAAGAACAGAATTTTCAGCGAAACGAAAAACTTTTTATTACAGGAAAAAATTGTTTCGCTCATTTAATTGCATTTTTATGTTATATATTTACAGATAATATATCAATCCTATGCTCATACTTTTATTTTTAAAAATTAAACGCAACATATGATAGTCTTTTTTCTGTTTGTCTAAACATCATTGAAAAGAACTTCTGAAATGTTTTGCGTTCATCAATTTAGTTTAAACAAGCCGATTCGCATTTGAACAGTATTAAACTAATAATGTAGAATAAAGTGGCAAATTATGGCTACTTTGTTAAAAATATTTAAATTCGGATAAATTTCGTCACACCGTATGTCTAAAAACTTTTTAAAACTTATTAAGAGATAAGTACTAAGAAACTTTAAAAATCTTTCCACGCAGTCCCGAATCGGATAACGTGGAATATTAAAATATGTTTTTTTCTGGGAATGAACACGGAAAGATTTTTACGAAGATCGTTATTTTCAGTGGATGAAATGAAAATTGAAAGTGAAGATAGAGAGAGATTTAACGAAGTAGGAGATGTGTGTTGTGGGCACTGAGAGAGAGAGAGAGACGGAGAGAGAGGGAGAGAGAGGGAGTACATACAGACAGACATAGAGTGAGGACGAATGAAGCAAAACATGAAAATATACAGTCACCTGTTATGCTTTTAGGAATTGATTTATCATGATGGTATGTTCATTCAAATATTGAAATTGAGCGTTGCTAGATAGATCTCATTTGACGCCTTTGTATTGTTACCTGCTGAAGCAAAAGATGCGTAAGAGCTGTTCAAATATTTTTTGATAACTGTGGCAGATGGAGGACAAAACTCCCCCTGGGAAACTGATCTGTAACGTGGGCTTCGCTTATATAAAATAGGCTTCACTGAAAGAAAAAACACAAAAAATATATTTTATGATAACATTCTTCTGTCATTCATATGTTGCCTCTATAATGTATTTTCTATTATTATACAATTTACACACTACGTGAAAGGTATAAACTTTATTGCCCTTAAATTTTTTTGAATTTTACAGAAAAGAAGATTAACAAACCCATCGTCGGCTTCTATGCCAGGAAACATTTAGAGGTAAAAAAGGAAGTTCGTTACATAAGATCCTTCCGTTTCGTTCATGGCAACTACGGAAGTTATTTTGACACAAGGACTGGTATCTTCACAGCTCCTCGGAATGGCCTGTATTTAGTTAGCATTAGATTAGAAACTTCAGGTGATAAGAAAGATGTTACTGTAAGATGTAATCAGGAAAGTGATGTAGAGTCTGTAAATCTTTGCGAAGTGTCCGGGAGCGAATCGATCACAAGATGTACTGAAATGGATGCAAATGATAAATTATCTCCTAAAATTTCTAATACATAAAGAATGGTTTTTATATTTAAAATTACTACAACATTGATATAAAAACGGGCATACTCCTATTTTAAAAGATCGCTTGTATTGTAGATTGTTTATGATGACTTTGAATATTTTGTGAATTGTGTTATTTGTTTTTCCAATACTTGCTTGTTAAGTTATGAATTTTTAAGATAAACAATCAAATTATTTTTCCAATTCAGTCCGTGTCTGTAGTAGTAGAGTTTTCTCGAGTTGACCATTTTAATTTTTTTTTTCAATACCAGATTACAGGTTATGTTAAGTTTATTTAAAACTTAATTAACGATGCCATGTAATAAGCGTGAAACAATTTGTAAAGTACCTATATTACTAAATACTCAACAACAACATTGTAAATCATTCACGACGAAAGTTTAGCCTTATTTATTGCGAGATTGTTTTTGACTACGTACACATTTGAGCTTACATAAATAATTAAGGCTTTGAATACGACTAAAACCTAGATTGGCCTCAATGATATGTACGAATGCAAAAATAAAAATCTTCAACTATCAGGTGTTTCTTTAGTAATGTTTTTATGTAAATGTAAGTAATATATTAATATAAATCCAAGTATTGAAATGAAACATATGGATTGGAATATTAATTAAATTTTACTGACACTTTTGGCTTCACAATACATTTGTTAATTAAGTATTAATTTGATATAGATCGTTTACATTGTTAAATTAATATAAATATTAGCAATTGATAGCACCATCATATTATCACTTCAACTAAATATGACTTTGAGATAAACATTACTTTATAACTGTCATTACATTAAAATATTATGCTGGTAACTAAAATAACTTTTGCCTTTCTTTTCAGTTTTCCATGGATAAAGTATTTAAAAAATCTTAAGGAATTAAATGATATTTTAGTAATAAAAATAATACAATAAAATATAAAAACAATTAATTACTAAAAAAAAATAAATTAATAAACAAATTCCTCGTATAGTTAAATATATCAATTAAAAAAAAAGGTAATTCCGATTTTTGAACAATCATACATTAGACTTTGAACTGTTGACTGAATAAATATTATGGTTTGCTTAAATGGTCGCTGGATACTGAGTGTGTAAATGGTGTTATCTTCAGTGTGTTATTTTTGCTCACATGATTAGGAAAACTAGTAACGTATAGATTAAAATTGATTTCGGTATTGATGTTACAAAGGTTCTCGTTATTGTAAATATACTTGTACTAACTGGGCATCAATTTCGCGGAATTCACTTTTTTGCTATTCGTTGCTAATGCGGTTCGTCCTTTCATTTCAGCTTGTTGATCTTAATTTGCAAAACATTTTATATTAATTCATAGGTGCCATTAAGACACCATTGATTATAAAGAAACAATCGTCAATAGCTTAGAGAGGGGTAGATTTAATTATGTAATGGTCTAGGACATTGTTTATGAAAACCTTTTATTCTCGTATTTCATGAAGTACTGTAAGAATTTGAGTGTGATAATTTACACCTAGTTCTCTGCTGTGATTAATAGAAAAAAAACTGTTCCACGAGCAAGCTAACTTAATAGTTATGTCTTAAGTTATAAAACAGAAAATGACTGTCATAAGATGTATCAAAACATATTTTGCCTTCACCTGAATTCTCAAGTCACATATGGAAATCCCCATTTATTTTTTAATGAATTTTTTGTATTACACCTATAAACAAAGTATTAACAGCATTATTTCTACTATTTATTTTAAGTTTTTTTTTCTAAAAATTAAATACAAACAAATTACTAAATATAATACTTTATGTAGCCTAAAAGTTATTAAACACTAATATAATTTTAATTACGTTAAAATTGCTGATGAACTATTGCAGTATAAAATAGAGATAAAAGTTCCTAAATCCGTTTATCCTCTAAAATGATGGAAAGTTATTAAACAAGATAAACGAAATTGTCATTCCTTGACAAGACGTTTTTTTGATAATCCAGCTACATCAGTTTAGTGTTAAAAATGGTTCAGCTCTGCTTTTTATATTGTCTATCCGACCCGCTCATCCTTTCAAACAAATAATATCAACGCACTTATCTATTATGTCGTTGACTAAAAATTGAAACATTACTAATAAATTACATGATGAATTCTTGGATTAGCAGTTTGATTCGTCGCCACGTAACTAGTCAGTGATCCTACATGACCTACAAGTTGAAGAAAATCAGCAGTCCCGTGCCTGCGCTCCTATGGGGCTCCCCGGAAAACCCCCCTTGGCTTTCTGGGCCCTTAGGGGATGTAAAAGCTGAGAAGCCTACCCCACACCCGGAAAACCCCCCTTGGCTTTCTGGGCCCTTAGGGGATGTAAAAGCTGAGAAGCCTACCCCACACCCCCCCCCCATTGAGCTGTCGCTTCTAAAAGTGGCCAACTGGGCGTCGAGGACACTAAGTTAAAAGCATCTCCCATTTTGTTGACCTCCCGAGAGAGTAGTTGGGATTTTCCCTACTTCGACTCACTAACATTTTGGCGCCACCTCGGCAAATCTTACGAGTCTCAATGGTTAGGACCGCCGCAATACTGGAGATCAGAGCTGGCATCCAATGTGTTCCTATCGGGACCTTTTGCTAATCCGTACTGGCACTCCTAGCCCAAAAACGGCTCCTCTCAGTGTCGTTGTTAGTTAATTGAGGGGGACGGAACAGTCGCTATGGAGTTAATTTGGTTTTTCATCATTGGCATTGCCCCTAAATGCTATTTTCTTAGATATACAGACACTCCTTCTATGCAGAAGATAATTGCGTCCACAGACCATGAGAGATGATCTGTTGGCAAGTAATGTAGCGGTCACAGGCCACGGCTATAGGGGTTCCACGCATTACCCCAGCCGCCTAACTATTGTCTAGTTAGGTACCCATTCAGAGCAGGGTGACTCGGGGACTCCTCAGGCCCCGAGAACAAATCCTCACGTCCGTATGGATTCGAACTCGTGACCATCGGTCTGACAGTCGAGAGCGCTACCTCTCGACCACCACGTCCCACAAAATCAGTACAGTGGCTGTTATCATATTTGACTAGCACCTAGCACCCAAAATATCGTTCTTTGGCATTGCCTTCTAGGAGTTGTAAGTTTAAGCTCGCAGTCAGCTCCGCGACCCTACTTGTCTGTTGAGCCACGTAGAGGTCACCCTTCTCGACAGAACTAGCCAATGAAAATGTGCTGACTATATTCTGGTAAGGTATCTATCCCTTTTAACCCAATGTGACAGTGCTTGCATTTCGAGTTTTCGATTCATTAGGTGTCAATGTACTGCTAAACTGCCGTGAATTCGTTTGGAATTCAAGGTGAGAAATACATGCTTCATTTTCACATAATGTTCTCGGAGTACCTACATTTCAAGTGAAAGCGTCAGATCCAAAATAACCGTATACATTCTCTATCATTGTCTTCTCTATGTATGTCGGCGAAAAGACAACTGCTGCTCTTTTAGGAATGTAGTCACTTTTTGCCAAAACGTATTGTTGTATTTTTTTGTCAATAGCCTATCTTTGTTTTGTGTTTTCGTATGCTTTTTGTTTGTTTGTCATGGTTTGTTTTTTATGACATGTTTTATTTCTTCTATTTTAAAAAAATGGTTGTTATAATCAGTTTGATCATGGTTGACTAGGTTCATATACAAATCCATTGTTTCGGCAAAACGATTATACATTTCTTGTATTTATTATAAAAACACTACCATTAAAAAAATATTCAAAAAACGAGAATGAGCATCCAAGTATTTAAAAAATAATTATTATTTTTCAAGAATTTTACTTATTTCAAATAAAAATATGTACTAGCCGTCTTTTATTTTCTTTTATTGTCCTGTTCTTGTCTGATTTGATTACGTCAATGATCACTTTTAGACACTTTTCCCATTTCGCTACATTAATGATAAACCCAATGATTTACCAATACGTTCGGGCCAATTATCTATTTCGTTTAAATCCATGTATGTTTTTGCACATACAATTTTCGATTGCAATTGACGTGTTGCTAGCACATTTGAATACACAATTACAGGTACTAGGACATTAGAGTCACATTTTCATACTTCTTCAGTTTTGTGGTTTTTCAGTTCAATATTATTATGTAAAAAATTTACATCCAATGCGGGTGTCAGAGTGAAGCAGTTGTGGGTACTTGAAAATATTTTTGGATAGTACCTTTATTTTTTCTATTAAATTCTTCACTTGATTTTCGTTTAAAAGATATTCTTCTTTATTTTACCCATTTCCTATTTTAAAGTATTCAATGACGTTGAATTTTCCGTGGGTTTGTTCTGGTTTCTGCAGGCAACCCATTCCAAGCTCCGGTTTTTAGATGGAAGAACGAGAATTTGTAATCGCTAGCTCTTACTTAGGGAATAAAATTTTTTTTTATTTTATCCCTATGTCTGTCTATCGATATAAATCAATTCGCTATGAAATATTAAAGTAATCATCTCATCCTGGTTAATTTTAACTAAAAAAGATTAAAACTTACGAAAAAAAAACTGTTTTTGGATTGTCTTTCCTCATGGTTAGAATTTTAAATATTACTTTGTAATACACTTGCGATAACTAGTTTTACTTTTTAAAAAAATATTTGTAATAATAAAAAAGTTCGGTTTTCATTAGTTTTTTAATAAAAATACTTTTTCTTAAATAAAGTAGTTGCACATTAAATAAAAGGTCCCTTTAGATATACGTTTTTACAACCTCGATGACACACAAAAATACAATTATAACAAATATATAATTAGTCTACAATTCAATCTTTCTCTAGCAAATCTTGATAAACACTAACAGACAATAAATAAGGGGAAACAATGAAGGTATTAGTCAAGTACTAAGAATTTCCGATTGAATGGAGATATCCGAACTTATTTGTACAGACTGTCTTCCTCGCTAAGTAAAAAGTTAACACACCATTTCATGTATGTGTTTAAATTTTCTTGAAATCTATGTTTTATTCTATATTCGGCTAAAATGACCTCATGTCGTCTGCTTATTTATTATTTGAATGTAACTCGATACAACATTTAGATCTATATCTAGGCCTCTAACTTGTAGAACAATTATCGTAATTTAAAAAATGCTATTTAAAATTTCCTCTCGTTCAGTGGGCGTATTTGTTAGCACGAAACTTAATATAAATGTTATTAATGCCGTGTATTTTTTTGCCCTCAGTGGTACATTCGTTGGTCAATATCTATATAAACATTTGTTCTTTTTTTTTAAACTCAATGTTGCTGTTAGTAAAGATATATTTATTTAATGTTTCAGTTTGTTTTATTTGATTTGTTTTAAATCATTGTAAATACCCTTTATTTAAGTTGGAAAATTACAATTTTAAGAATGTGTGTCCATAGACTTAGTTTAATATTTCGATTGTCCCTGTTTTTTTGTTGTTTTTTTTTGTTTTTGTAGTTTTTTCTTTTCTTAATTTTTTTTATTCATTACAAGCTTAGTCACATCAGAAAAGTATTATTTAAAATATGTGTGACTATTGACTGAATGCAATAATTCAGTTTGTAGTACTGCATTTGTTTTTCTTTATTTTTTTTCAAAACAATTTAAAACACGATAACAGTGTTTTAAAAATATTTTATTTAAATATATTTTTGTGACAATGGTGTAAAATCTTGTTGCCCACTCAGACAGAAAGTAATGTCACAGGAAGTCTACAATTAGTTTCAAAACAATAGAATCTGTCCAAAACACAAACACAAAACAAGAATTTAAAAAACATTATAAAGAAATATTTTCTTAAGTACCAACTCGTAGAACATGTTTCAGATCAGGTTCTAAACAAAATTCGTTGTTTCTTTTTTGACAGACAATTTTTTAGCGCATTTTTGAGAAGTCGAATGCACTTTTGCACCCTTTTTGTCCGTCTGTCCGTCTGTCATCACCCTAGATCTCACAACCAGAAGTCCTAGACCCATGATGTATATATGTTTTTTGTATGTCCTGACCTGCCATTTGTGCATCAACACTCAGTTACTCGACCCGTTAAAAACCCCGTTAACACTACCAAAAACATTGCGAATCGAGATATAACACTGGCGCAGGCAACGGCCGCCATTGCCGGAGGTCGAATACATCGTTTTTCAAGCATTGAAGAGTTAAAGTAATTGTTTAGTGGTGCGAAAGTGTGCAAAAGAATTAGTTTTTTTGTTTTGTTGACGTCATTAGAATATGTGTAAAAGTTTAGAGAGTTTTACGTCATCATTTGTGGTGACTTCAATGACTTTTAAATAATTTTTTTACGGGTATATTTATTACACAAGAAAATTCATAAAAATAAGTCTAAAATCTAAACACAATTACTGATAACTACATAATGCTGATATCTAACATAAGTACAGAAACATAATACGAAAATTCGCTAACACGTCATGAGTCCAAAAAGGGACCAGGCTGATGATTTTTTTATTTGTGTCGTCAGTAAACCCAAAAATTTCACGAAAGATAAAAGTATAAGTAATTGTTAGGGCAATATTATGAAGTATTGAATATGAAATATGTTCTAATATTAACTTATAGTAAAAGCTTAATAACCTAATAACTATCTTCATGTTTACATAAAGCAAAAATACAATAATTATCTCTCTAATAATTATCTTTACATTTAGCATCTCTTAATTGTGCAAAATCGTTTCAATGTTATTGTTACGCATTAAAACTTCATGATTTTTTTCTTTGTTTTCTTTGCTTTTGTTGTTGTTTGTTTGTTTGCTTGCTTGTTTGTTTGTTTGTTGTTGTATTTTTTTTTCTTTGATTATTATTATATTTATTTTTTTTTCTTTTGG
>MUZC01004489.1:656202-696224 GCA_002072015.1 Radix auricularia | reverse complement strand
TCCACTACTAGCTCCACAGACTAGTTCCACTGACTAGCTCCACTGCTAACTAACTAGCTGAACAGACTTCAGCTAGGCTCTACTCAATTCGTTCAGTCACACCCGCCGACCCTGGTGTACTGCTAAATGCTGAGAAAGAGACCGCTGTAAGGTTGAGTGACCGTTTATATAGGCCTCTACTGTAGCGTGGCTTGACCGAAACGTTCTCATGTGATTGGTCAGTGGCGTGTACCAACTGTTAATCACGCACTGACATGCATGTCTTCGAGAAGGTTCGGCCATCCTTTACTATACTCATGCTACGGAATATTCCATGGTCCATCATGGATCTTTGTCCATCTCAAGGACAGCGTCCCTGTTGCGTGTATGGACCTACCCCTACCCTCAATGGTTCTCAAAATTGCAGAGGTTCTAAAATGGAGGTGGGGAGGTATTCAACAATTACACAAAGGCTTGGTACTGGGTGCCACTGCAGGAATACCTTACATAGTCATGTCAGCAAGAAGGATTCTTCGTGGAATTAAACTTTTAGCTTTCTCCATCGTCACTCAAATTATGACGCTTCTTGAAAAATAGGATCCCGCGTGTCACATATGTGGCGGGGCTGAGGAGATTGTGACTCATCTGTTGGCCGGATGCACTTTATCGATTTTGGATGCGGACAGTCCAGACAGCGTCATAATAGTGGATAAATACCTCTACGGCTGTATTGCTGTTTGTCAATGCCATTATGTTCAACTTAATTGGAGGAATTGCGAGCCCAGTTATAAGAACTAAAGGCTAAACTTCTAACTAAAATGTCAAAGACGGTATAATGCTTGACTTACATTGACAAATTTGTTTTACCATTAATTTTTTTTTAAAATCACCAGCATTACATATTTATCATTCTGTATATAACGTTTACAAAGCTTAAATACATAGAAATTTAAGCAGTGTAGTACGCTTGGACTATCTAAGTATGTTGGATCCAAAACAACAAAAAATGAATTATTATTATTTATTTTAGATAATAAAAGTCTTCGAATTTCTCCACTGTAACATATGTATATACTATATACATTTATTTTTTCCAATTTACCCACTGCGTGACATGAATATATATTTTGCGGTCTGATTTTCTTACATTCTTAGAAGAGAAGTCCAACCGACCTATCATCGGATTCTATGCCTGGAAATTGTTAACTGTAACAAGGGAAATGTGTGGTGCCCTAGCACTGTTCAATTCTGTTGAATGCAACTACGGAGGATATTTTGACCAGAACGCAGGGATCTTTACAGCTCCACTGAATGGCTTGTATTTAATTAGCATAAGTATAGGGAGTAAAGAATGTAAAAAAATTCCTGATTTTGTATGCAAGCTGAAAAATTATGAAAAGTCGGTAGATATTTGCTATGTAACAGGGTTTAAAACTGTAACGAGGTGCATTGCAATGAGAACAAATGATAAAATATCAGTGGAGATGAAGTTAAGCAATGGGGAGATTAATATTTGGCTTCATTTTTCATGCTGTTTAATTACATGTTAAAGATGGACATGTAGATATTGATACTTTGTCAAAACATTGCTTTAACTTAAACATCTTAAATATGGATTTATATTCTCAAGGGAACAAATTGTTGAAATAGAAAACATCTTCTCGCACTTTACAATCCTTGTTACTTTTTGTCAAATTTGCAATTAAAAGCCTGCATTTTTGTGGTACTGAAAAGTTGTCAATATTAACAACGTGAGGGATTAATTATTGTAATAAGCTGGCACAATACGGTATATCTTTTTGTTACAAATGAGGGAATAGCTGTAATAATTTCATCTAGTAAATTATGTCACGTATAAGTCATACAATATTGTTTATGGCATTTTGGTGGGGGCAGGACATTTTAATGACATGCTTATTGTATTAGAGAGTAAGTGTACTTTCTGTGTAAAGACAAATCGTATATAAGTTATTGGAGTGCGCTCATAATCTCTAAAAATGCAAATAAATGAAGACTTCTTCTGTCCTATATTTCCCTGGCATTGCCATAAATGCGGGCGTACAATAATGTTAAAGCTCTTTTGTCTTTATGAAATTATTGTGATAACATTTTTTATATTCTGCGTTGTGTTTATTTCTTATATGCATGTAGACCTGCTTGTTACACAATATTATTTACAAGTTACAGAATAAAATTACTTTTAAAAGTCAACACGTGTTTTGGGCAGAGTATATACATGTTGGATAATCTTTGCAGAGCTTAATGATTGACATATAGCAAGTGGAGGTGCAGGGTAGAGCTGTATGAGACGTTTTTGTTGTGTTTACGTTGTATGAGCTTACGAGTTGACTTGAGATAGTCAGAAGCTCGTGATTTGTCTTGTTAGATGAACTCGTGCGGGGTTGTTGACTCATACAGAGTTGCTATAAATGTAATTTTAACGTAATTAAAGAAGTAGAAGAAAAAAAAAACAGGAAATAAATGCTTTGAGAAAAAAACACATACTTTTTAATAATTTATATATATATACGTTACTAAACTTTTAATGTGCCCTCCAGCGTACACAATCATGAAAATGTAAGGCTTCAGTGGAGGCGGAAATAGTCCTTTCAAGAAATTAAAGTAGGAATCTACAAGCTTTGAGATAAACATTACCTTAAAGAACAACCTAAAATTAAATAAATAAATGTACTTTTATTTCATTAAGTGTGACACTTGTAATTTAAAAAAAAAAATATAATAATAAGCTTTTGCTTTTGTTATTATTTCTCAGACAAAAGGCATTTTCGAAAATGAAGGATTGAATTAAAAAATCATTTTTCTTATTTTCATATGTTACAGATAGGGCTGCGGAAATTACCGATTAATTTCTCGCTTAATCGGTAAAATGTTTTATCGATTAAAATTATTTTAATCGATAAATGGTGATTAAAATTAAAGGAAATATTTAAAACAAACTATTTTTCGATTTATTAATAAATTATAATTAATTATAAATCATTGTTTTTACGTACAAAATACTACAAACTTCTCCAAGGAAAAAAAAATTTAATGGAAAATTTAAAATAAGCAGTTTTTATAAGGAAAATGATATATAAGAAACATTGTTTTTACTTAAATAACAATTACAAAATTTAAATTCTTTGACATTAAATTTAACTACTTATATTTAAATATATCGCCTAAATAAATATTTAAAATAAAAACTTATGTTTAGGGCATTTTATAAAATTTTAAGTTAAATGACGTCATACATCGTATTTTCAGCTTTAATCAAAATAATCGATTAATTATTCGGTAGTTTTTCAAAAGGTAACGATTAAATTTAATTTAATCGATAACAGCCCTATTTACAGACGCTCCTTCTGTACAGAAGATCATTGCGTCCTACTTATTTATATGGTTTGTGTTTAGTCCTGTATTCTTTCTAGAGTTTTAAATGATGATAAAATGTTGGCTTTCCTGGTTTCTTCAGGCAACCCATTCAACGCCCGAATACCGAACGGAAGGAAAGAAAAATTGTATGTGTTTGTTCTTGCATATGGAATAAGAAAGGTGTTTTTATCTTTATGTCTATCTAAGGGTTGTATTAAGTTACATTTGTGTTGTATTTCTCAATTAGAATTAATAGCCTCATGTATAATTACTAATTTACCCTTGGTTCTTCTATCCTCTAGTGTTTCAAGGTTTAATGATTTAACTAATGGCTAATGGTGTTACTCTTGTCAGTTTTGATAATTTGTGATTTATTTTTTAAAAAGTTATTATTATTATTATTAATTTTTTTAGCATACATATACAAATTATGAATTTAGTTGAATGAAAATCTGAACCATCGTACTGTACCCTAAAAATGGTTAATCTTATGTATATACGACACACTTAAACATAATATTATTGTCTTAGATTATTTTAGATTTATTGCAGCAGAATTTTGTGGGCATACATGTTTTTATCTTAAGTGGCCTATTTTTTCGCATGTGATTGTAACAAGAAACAACTAGAAGATTCTTATATTAAATAATATTCGACTAAGATGATTTTTAGTTTATGGTTATTGTTATTTTAATTTTTTTCCCTGAGCACTATTTACGCTATGAAATTTTAGGGCACGGGCTCAAAAGAGCGACCGTCAAAAGAGCGACCGTCAAAACAGCGATTGTGTTAAAACAGCGACCTTCAGAATAGCGACTTCAAAACAGCGACTGTAGCAAAACAGCGATTGTATCAAAATAGCGACTTCACCGCAAAGCTATTCTGGTTCAACCGTAAACCTAACACAGTGGTTCTAAACTTTTTGACACATAGACCCCTTTTCATTTTCCAAAATTTGGTTTGAACACGACTGATAAATGCGGTTAGTTTTCTCTCGTTAGCTAGAAGTCAGAGAAATGATGACGTGTGTATGTGGCTTGGTACTTCATATTTAGTAAATCATCAACAGCCTGTTGTTTGTGAGCATGCATATATACCCGGTATCCTTTTCAGCGTCTAATTAAGCACACCCGATCCGATGTAATCGGACAATAAAAGGTGACGTGGTCAGGTAAAGGTACGTAGATTCACTCTACCCCCAGTCATTTTATTTACATTTCACATAAATCACGGTAGCAAAGTTTGACCTGTGGTCGTCGTTTAGTCTAACCATCATAACACGTCCTGATGTAACATGGGTCAGCCAACGAACAGTGCCTGGTCTCGGTAGACTTCAATCGATCTCTCCACCCTGATCAAAGTGGCGATGTAATAGGACAAAAAATGCCACGTCGGTAGATAGTATTTTGTAAAGGTACATAAATTAATTCTGCCTCTTACCTTTCCCGTAACACTCTCCACAACCCTAGGTATACATTACACAAAAACATAAAAGTCAATTTCCCTCCACTCCCATGCCAAACATAGTTAGAAAGGACCATATTTATCGTTGTTTTTTTTTTAAATATTTTTTCCAGTGGTTTTACGCTTTTCATTCTAAAATCAAAATCAATTAATGAAATTTAAAAATAAAAATAAAAAAAACAATTTGTCATTATGGTGTTGACATGTATGGCGAACTACGCAGGCACTAATGAAACCATCACTAACCTGCGCACTTTCATTCACATAAGTTTCTTGTGTAGACCTACCTAGCATAAAAAGTGAATTGTAATAAGATGTACAAAGTTGTCAGTATATTAAGTTAATACATTGAATAGTTACTAACACCGCAAAGCGGACAATATCGTTCAAGCCGCTGGGCCCGTATGACCTGACAGAACGTTCCTTAATTGTTTTTGACATTTTGTTCAGTTTATTTTCGTCTTAGTTTATGAGTATGACGAATGCATTTATAGGATGAATAAAAGTTTGTAATGCGTTAAAGCTCACAATAGTTTGTTACTGAGTGTGTAAAATGAGGTGCATGGGTGGTGGCTAGGTTATATTGTTTGACGATCATGAAGGCGAAAATACTGCGGCGTTTACTGCCAGATTTTTTTAAAATGAAAGGACCCTTGTCGAAACGTCATGTGTCATTTGTCCGATGGTTACATAATGGCATGTTACGAAGGCTAGACTAAGATACGACAACGGACCACCTTTTATGGAGAAGGTAAATAAAGAGATAGGAGGCTGAAAGAATGTAGGTACCTTTATAAATGATTATCTGAATGTATTGCCTTTTTATAGTCCGATTAAATCGGATTGGAGTGGTGAAGGAGTTGGATAGGTTTGGAAGGATCTAATATTAAACATATTATTTTTAAAAACGAATAGAAAAAAAAAACAAATTTTACGAGGTAAAAACGAGGGTCGAAACATCCGAATATTGAAAAGCTTTGTAGTAAAACTGTCTCTGCCCCTCCCACCGCAATCGCCCTCAATAAATCGACTGAATCTATGATTGCTAGTCTCAATCGAGCTTTCTGAATGATATACTTGACTAAAGTAATAGAGGTAATAAATGTATTTTTGATTTTTTTTTTAAAATGTGCTCTGAAACTGTGTTAACACTCTTTAAAACACCACATCAACTTTTATTTATACACACCTCCAGTTAAATGTTTTAAATTTTATATTGATCCGTCTCTACAAGACACATGCATTATCACAAGCAAAAGAAAACAATCGCTATTTTGATACTGTCGCTATTTTGATACAGTCGCTGTTTTGATGCAGTCGCTATTTTGACGGTCACTGTTTTGACAGTCGCTGTTTTGCCTGTATGTGGATGAAAATGTAGACCTGAATTAAAATTTCAAAATAAAAAGTTTCAGCAATATTATTATAAAATATCATGGACATTATTTCATCTTAACTTTTAATTAAACAACATGAAAACTCAATCCAAATCAAGATATTGCTACAGTCTCTATACAACAAAGCCAATGATATTTTATCACTTGCTTTCATTTCAGTACATCTTGTTATGGATTTACCTCCGGAGACATGGCACAGATTAACCGACTCTACATCATTTTTCTTATTACATAAAATAGAAATAATTTTGTTATCACTTGGACTTCCTATACTGATGCTAATTAAATACAAGCCATCCAGAGGAGCTGTGAAGATGCCGGTCTTTTTGTCAAAATGTCCTCCGTAGTTGCATTTAACAGAATTAAACGATATTTTGCTAAGAGAGTCTGTTACATCGAAATGTGTACAGGCATAGAATCCGACAATGGGTTGGTTGATCTTCTGCTCTGTAAAATTAAGAAAATCATATTAAAATAAAATATATACATTTCCTTCCTGCACGGTTTAAATGCGAAAAACAATTAAAATCTATATATTGCAGTGGCAACATGCGTTGTAGAATAGAATATACTTAATCTAATCTAATTTTAGAAAGGGTGTGATTTCTTTCAGGTGCATCCAATTTTATATATTGTTGTTGTTGAGCCCTCTCGTCATTTAGAGACATCCACCGATCATCGTCGGTTTCAACTTTTCCTCCAAAAGCGTAGGCACCTTCGAGAGACCTCAAGGCATCTATATGCTGTACCAGCTTCTCCAGGATCTTTCATTCATGTACAATTCTCTAGATGTAGAGATTAGCATCCAATGCTTTCGACCATGACAGCATACATACCTTTCTACGTTTCTTAGTTGATAATGCCATAAGACCTTTTTACACTGCATGATAGTAAGTATATATCGATTTTTTTTAAAATTTAGAAACAGACAAATTCTACTACTGTTGTCAGGCCGAATACTGTATTTGATATTCTTTTTGAAGGGTCGCGCCGTCGGTTCTTATCACCTGGCGTACAATTCCAGCAGAGAGGTCAGCATAAGGACATCCCCATACAATTGTCGCGCTGCCTTGCTTTTGCACATTCCCAATTGTTGCAGAGTATTCGGCAAGCAGGTGTGTCACCGTCTCTTCAGTTATGCCATTTATGCTTCAGCCACGGTTCCCTCAAAGATTCATTCGTCTTTGTTCAAGTTTGAAAGAAAATTCGTGTTCAAAAGTTGTTGTTGCTCAGTATCAATTATGTGATTAATAAATTACAAAATTCTTTGTGCGCCATTTCTAAATATTACACATGTGTACGGTCAAAGGCCGTTTTGTCGGTGAACCTGTTCACAGTTAAAATGAGCATTCCAGAAGATGGCTTTTACTACCTTGGAACTCCACAAAGAATCTTGAAGCAACTGTTTTCCAGATCAGATTTCACCATATTTCCAAAAGATTTAATCAAAGCCGCTGAAGTTCCTGACCATGAAATAAATCTCGATTCTGCTGCTACTTCTCAGTCCATAGGAAGTGGACAAGGATTAGTCGGGTGTATGTACAAGTCGAAATGCCAAACTATCAGGTATCTTTGCGTGAAAAAGAAAGTTAAGTGCAATTCTAAATGACATTCTAGTCATCTCTGCTGCAATAAGTTGTTAATTCCAGTTGTGTTCTCCTTGGTTTTAGTGAAAACAACTAAATCTCCTTAAGACATATCAATTCTTAACTAATTCGTAAAAGGTAAATACTGAAAGCCATGGTGCCAAAATATGATTTATTTTTCTAATTGTGAAAAAAAAATACAGTACCATTATAAGTTTTATTATAGTCTTGCCTGCTGTAGCAAATACTGCAATATCAACTCTGCTATTGTTGTTTATTGTTGTTGTTTTTTTCGTTATGAGAAACACATGCTTTATTTTGTATTTTTACCAACTTCAAATTCGTAATAATCAAGAAAGGCTTTTCTCACACTTTGCTAAATCCATCAGGCATTTAATACATTGCAGTTAACATAAACATTTAATTTTTTTATTTATAAATATTTTATCATACAAAATTGTGCTCACTTCATATGTTTTAAACACTTTCGTAGAGCAGACATAATAAATTATTTATCATAAGGTTGAAAATGTCTTTCTTCATTGTTTATTGTGTGAAAATGCATTGCATTTTAAATTTCAAAATAAATTCTTATAATTTTCTTACCGATTAGTGAAAGTTGTTTGGACATTTCTGCCACACGACTGTCACATAATTCTTGCTGTAAATGTGGAAAATTAGAGTATTTTACCAACTATCATCTTTTATGAAAACAGCATAAATAAATTTAACTTTTTTTTTTAAAGTTACAATTATGAGTCTACTGCTCCTTTTCTGTAAATGGTACTCATGCCAAAACTTAGTGATTAGAGTTTTTTTTTAAAAAGTCTTCTATAATTACGGAAAATATTGCAAACAATAATTTACTAAAAAATTAAGAACGTACCAATTAAGTACGAACTATGTTAATAATTTTTTATAAAGTGGCTTGACAGTTGTCAGGCAGATCAACAGTAAGACTTTAAAAAAAAAATAATTTTCTTAAGTCTAGAGTTTTTGTTTTGTTGTTTTTTTTAAAAAAGACGATTTACAAAATACAGTCAGACCTCTCTAGGTAGAACTCAAAGGAACTGGAAAAACACATTCGACTTAAAAATGGAGTAAAAGGCGAATCATTTGGCAAGGACTTACACATTCATTGGATAAAGGGAGGTTTTCGACACAGGGGAGTTCGACTAAGAGAGGTCTGACTGTAATAATATTCACATATAATTTTATGGCATAAAGTTAGTTAAAAAAGTACTTCCTTGCAGTTGTATATATTCTTTTTGTGGTCAAATAACCTTTTTTTAAACACACACGTCGTTAAAATTCCCCAAACATATAATAATCAAATTAGTTTCTAAAACCCGCTCAATACCTTTACCATCTGCTCCTTCGTTCTCTCAATGTTGGTCAAATTTAAATTTCCGTTTAACGTTTCCAGCGTGGTCAGTCTCTTTGCTAAGAGTTGGCAAACCATTCCAATCTGCATAAAATGATACTACATTTTTCAACTAAGTATCTGAGTTTTTTTAAACATATGTATAACTTTTTATAAACTACCCTTAGATTGCTTGCATGCCGATTAGTATGTTATATGATCGAAATTGCAAATTCTATGTAAATTCCTACATACCAAAGAAATCACAGTTATAATTAAATATTAATGAAAACTATTTCGTTATAAAGCAAATGTGATCCTTATCTTATCTCAGACTTTTCAGTTACAACTTTGTTTTTCACAAGTTAGCTTAAAACTTAATATTTATTTAAATATAATAGTTTTAAAATTTTGAATGATTGAACAAACATTTTCTGTGATTAGTTCATTATTATACATAGATTCTTCGTCTTTTTGTAAATACAATAATTTAGTTGCATTGTTTTTTATTATACAAAAATTCAATGGTAATATAAAGCCATTGTTACCTACCAAATCCTTAAACTGATCATGATTGAGACTCCTCATAATTTCAAATTGTTCTGTGTACCGAGACGACATCAGATTGATTGAGTTTTCTATATTATCTATTTTATCATTCGCCTCCTGATTCTGCTGATCTGTACTCTGCACCTTCTTTGACAATTCTTGTAGTGACAGAGACGTGCGATCACTTAATGTTTTAACCAAACCGAGCTGTTTATTGAGATCATTTATTGATATATTGATAGCTGTACTTGCATCATCCAAATGGTTTAACCTAAAATCGTGCATTTTAACAGATTCTTTCAAAGTGACAATTTGCAAAGAATTTGCTTGGTTGATTTTTTCAGCTTTTGTAAATTTTTCTTGAGACTTTGAACTAGAATCTGTTAACATTTGAATTTTTTTGTTTACTTGTTTTTTTTGAGTTGACAAATCTTTTAAAATCGCATCAACTTTTTCTTGGTCTTTTTGAACTTTCTCTGTTTTCCCCTTCAGTTAGAATACAGCTTCCTCTAATGTTGCTAGTAGCATTATTACAACTTGTGAAGAGTTTTCTATTGCTGAAATACCAAAAAATATATACAGATACTCGCGTTGGTTGAAGTCAATTTTAGAATTACTAAATAAATAAAAACATGAATTGCAAACATTTTAGAGAATTACTAAAGCAAATTAATATGCGTTAAGCTTTGAAATAATTGTCACCTTTTTCATCTTCATCCCCTTCACAACAATGCATCGTGTCAGTTTGACAAGAGGAATGTGTAAAAGTGTGTGGATTTTTCTCAGGGGATTTACCAGTCAATGAGGTTTGCTGCTCGTTCTTTTCATTACTCACAGGCCCTGTAGATGTGACATTAATTATTGTTATGAAAATATTATAAATACTTCATGGAGTTGTTGTCAATTTTTTAATTGATAAAATTGCACTCGTATGTAAATTAAATAAAAGATAGCGATTTTGACCAATACTCATTTAAAGATACTTTAAAAGGTGTGTGTATATCATTCGGCTTGCGGTTTAAATTAAAAATATCCACACAAAAAAGTAATAGCAAATACACTTGTATTTTATGAATTTAGAAAAATTAATTAATTAAAATTAAAAAATCGAATTAATTGTGCAAAATTTAAATTTGTAATCATATATTAATGATGAACATTCACTAAATATTTAGCCCCAAAAATATTGTAAGTAAAATTTAACTTTTATAAATGTTTCATAAGCAAAAGAAAAGTTTCCATCACTATTTGTTTTTATGAAATTGTATAAAATTGATGATAGAAATGATTTTTTTTTACTGTAGCCAATAGGAACATTTCTCCATTGATACCCTTGGTTGTTTTGTTTAGCCAAGTATTCATTAAAAATGGTATAAATTAGCATTGATAAATATTTAGACTATATTTCTAAATGTAGTTTTTAAATTCTTCAATATTATTTTTAATGCCCTAACCAATCTTGCATAGATCTTTCAACGTGTACCTGGGAACTCGTGTACCCGTTGTCGTGCGATTACATGTGTAGTAAAATTGCGTCAGGTATGCGTGAATATGATGTTACAATATACCAACGGGGATCAAATTTCTGCTTTTCAGTAATCAAATTGCGTCTCGAGAACAATTTATCGAATTATAACTAGTCATTTGAATTATATGCTGTAGAATACGTTTAACACGAAAATGCTTAGGATGAATATAAATTAGGTGCTGCTTAACTACAAATACTTCAAAACAAAATTTACTCTGACATGAAAAAAAAAATTATGTTAGAACAAACAGATGTTGATTCTTTGAGTTGAATAAATAAGAGATAACACAACAGCACTATCGAAGGGCTTGGAAAGGAAAGAAAAGCGGCGTTTGTGCTATTATAAATAACACCATGGCTTTTATTATTTCAACGGTGGTTAACATGGCTTTGAAACACGCCGGCGCTGAGTTACCGACAAGCCAATGTTTGTTTATCCCCCCCCCCTGAAATGATTTTAAATAAGACCTAAGATGTTGTCAATATTTAAAAGCTAAACGATTTAACAGTTACTACCTCCGGCTAGCAAACATTGCTGTTTAAGCTATGGCCTGAACTAATTTTACGTTAATATCGAAAAAGCCTAGGTCAATTTATAACGCTAAGGAACACAATCGGCATATTTATAAAAATATGGACGTAAAATCTTAATCACTTTGGTTAACAGAGCTTGTGGTGTTTCTCGCCGTCATGCATTATATGACGTCCTTGTTTGACCTGATATTTTAATTTTTTGAAAAGGGAAAGATTTTAAAATATCAACAAAAAGTGAGGTTCAGACTTCTGATCACGCTGGAATAAGTCTTCCAACGTTGGTGTTAACGCATGGCAACCTTTTGTCTTATCACCTTCTCGAAATTATGCTCAAGTGAAGATCAACATAGAGCCGAACCCACGTCAAGGTCAACTACTCAACCATTATCGTTTCTTTTCTTGAAACGTTGTACATTGAGAAATTGTATCAATGAACTAAAAGGTAATAATTCATTCCTTGTATTGAACTCATTCACATTACAATTTTTTGTTGTCGGACTCATGGATTCGAACGCATGCCATTATATAGCGTGTTGCTTGAAGGATGTCATGATTATTATGTAAAATTAGGTGCATGAGTAGTGGCCAGGTTTCATTGCTTTGTATATCGGTCCCGACGTCGAAAATTATGCGGTTTTTTGAATGGGTACCCAGGCAGCTTTTTATTTTTAACGTTGTTGTCTAGCTACAATTCTGTTCAGGAATTTTTCTTTTTTAAACAGTTCTATTTACTCATATTTGTAAAATTATTTCAATGAAGTTTTATATCGTTTAAAAAAATAGGACAAAAAAAAAAGAAAACGTTCATTTTAAAAGAAAAAAGTGCAGTTCAATATGAAATCATTCTATGTACAACTCAAACTATATATTTTATAAAGAAACAAGGGGTAGGAGACTAATAGCCGAACTGAGGTTTAAATTGTTAGGTGTGACTGAGACATACATACAAGGACTGGCCATGGTCTTGAAAGGCGGTGAATCTTTCACAATTAAAGATACTGACTATAAGGCCAGCTGCCTAGTAACATGAAGTAAATCATTAATCTTAAAAAATATGTTTACTCAGGAAATTGTTATCATTGAAGCATAATGATATAAGAACCTGATAATTCAACGGACTTGGCGATTAGAAATGTTATATGTTGCTGAATTGTGCTACTCATCTCGGCACAAGTTGTTTGATTGACTTTTCCACCATTGATCCAAGTATCAACTTCACTTTGTATCTGAAAGATGAAAATATTTTAAATGATTATTATTTTGTGAGATTCTTCAATAAAACCACTTAAAACTACTAATACAATTTACTTCTTTTTCTAATCAAAATTGTGATAAATGATTTTCTTTAAATGGAGTAGAGATTTCATATTAAATAATTTAATTCAAACTATAAATATGAACTTTAAAACGTAGTAGATTTTATGTTTTAGGGTATTTGATTTTATACGCCTTTGTTATGTGTATTGTGCTGAAAGAGGTTTCAACATTTTTTTTTAAATTATTTTTTTAAGTACTTAAAAATTTAACAATAAATGATATCAAATTTAAGTAACTCTTCTCAGCGAACGTGACTAGCTAATTTTTAAATATGAACTCATAAAGTGTAAATATCTTGAACAATGTGGATTTTAAGTTTCAGCTTATAACCAATCGACATATAAAAATGATGACAATGTCAAACTTGTGTACAGAAATTACTTATTTTCAATGAATAATACATGCAACAAAGCAATTTATTAGGTAATACATTTTATTCTGTATTCTCTGATATTAAAAGGGGTATTTGTAAATTTTTAATATGCATATATATATATATATATATATATATATATATATATATTATTTTAGGGATGGTAACAATTAATATAAAAGCAGGTAATTGATTTTTTTTGTTTTTTTTATTGAGTTATTTACTTTGTCTCAAAGACGAAGAAAAATACTATTTTTAACTTTAAAAATCCCTCATATTAACTTCACCGCCGTCTCTCTCTTGTTCAATTCCTCGGGTCGTCCTTCGGGGCGGCGGAAAAAACAAAAAGATAAAATGACCCACTTTCCGTAATACTATTAAGCTGAAATTTTACACATAGACTTGAATAATTACGTAGCAATGCTTTTCTCAGAATATCAGTTCGATGAAATGTACCATTATTTAATTAGTGCACTATCTCTAAATAAATATATGGTAGCCGTCTGTTGTTGTTGACATCCACGTGTTTGCTGAGTTCACTCAAACGATCTGTGACCACCCCGCAACCCACCTGTCCTCGTTTTATAGCATTTGGGAGGTATGTTAAGTTCAGTCTGTAAATGTGTGTCTCGTTATGGATATTGTTTTGAATATAATCAATAGTTTTAGTTCTGTCTCATAAATAAGGGGTTTATAGTATAAAAAACAACTTTGTTTTTACGGGTTATTTAATTTAACTGCTATTTTAACTATTGTACTATGTTCATTAGCGATACAGATCCTGCGATCTGGGTTATTATATATTTTAATAATTATTTTTTAAAAATAAATTGAAGAAAAAATGTTTAATATATTTTCTTAAATTTTAATCGGATTTTTATCGATTAAAATTATTTTAACCGATAATTAAGCGGTACAATTTTTAATTAATCGTTATTTTCTGCAGCACTATGATATATATATATTATAAGTATTGATACAAAAAAGAGGATAACTTTCCGCCAGATTGTGAACAACGTGTTTTTTCGTCCTTTTCCTTTTGTTAATAATTATGTTTCTTATAAAAAAAGTAATAATAATAATTTAAATTCATTCTAAATTTATGTCTTTTTTTTTTCCTTGTGTGCTAACTGTGCAGTTAGCACGAGCAATTTTTTAAAACAAAATTAAGAAATGTACAAATAAAACCATAGACCACTTTAATTAATGATTATTTTTAACATTTAGTTGTAAAATTATTTCCATAAAACTAAGCGCTCACATTGTCATATACATATTTCAAAGATTAGTATTACCCTATGGAGGAAATTGTTGACACCATTCTTTACGGCATCCGTCTCTTCCCTGAGTATCTCCATCTGCTGGTTGATAATCTGTGTAAATCGTTTAGCTTCCAGGACCTTGATCTCCATTTTAGATATCTTCCAATGAACTTGAAGATATTGTTCAATATTTTTTTAATTCACTTTAAGATTTCTTTCAAGAATGCAGTAAGTTATTCTTCATATGGGACTTTAATATATGTTATTAATGATGTTTACAAATTGATCGTTTCTGAGAAATTTCAAATGCTCTTTACTTACAGATCATAAATATATTTATGATATAATGTTTCATAGAATGTGATTTAATGAAACTGAAAGAAAGGTTTTAAATTGAAAGAAGAAAACGTATGAAATATAATTCATTTCATTAATTTTTTTTTCAAAAATTATACCACTATATATGTAATTAATTGTAGACCTTACCATCGACAAAGAAATTTCAATTGATTCATACACAGGCCAAAATAATATTCATATTTTTTAAAATCATTAATCCGAAAGAATGTTAAAGAATATCAATTTAAAACTTCAAATAATTATAATTTCACTGATAGATTTAGACGAAAACGTCCCAAAATATTTACCCATTCGATTTAAAAAAATCAATAAGACTTGTTGTTTGATCGTGAACTTAAAGCTATGTAACTATGTGCTATATAGGCTATACGTTTAAGTTTAAGCACTCAATGAGAAAGAACTATATTATACCTGGTATGATGTTAACCTTAGTATTACAAAGCCGAGATATATAACAGCCAACGTGACCGGAACATTAATTGATCATTAACACTGTAATATAAAAAGCGAGTGATATGGGGAAATATTATCAGCAAAATGAAATAAGGAAGCACAGACTTCAAGAACATCAAAACGCAGACATATCGTTGTGTGTGAAACTGCACAGCTACGTACACAAGATGAACAGATAAGACCGGATATCCCCAGTCCATTTGAATATTTTGTCACATGACTGTTCCTTTAGGTTGTTTCCCTTATAAACTGCAATTTAGATCATGATTTCATGTGAAAATAGAAATTTTAGACAAGTCAACAAAGATAAAAATAATAGATCTATATTCGTGATGCCTTTCCATGTTAAGAACATTTATGGAACAAAGAAGTTGCAGGAGTATATATTTTAGATGAAGCTTTAAGTTATATACAACTAGTTTTTCCATCAGAAACATATTTTAAGGAATTTTTAACAAAAGTTTTTGTGTAGTTTTTTTTTTAATTAGAAGCAAGGCACATGCATAAATTATCAGGATTTACAAAAGAAACACGTTCTTGTAGCTAAATAAAAATAAACGCCTATAACAATTATCTGGAACTTGTAATGTAAAAAACCAATTCCAGATTTTAAATTTAATTTTTAATTTTTCCATTTTGTTAACGATTTCTTTTCGAAAAATTATTTTGCTGCACATGTCATCAATTAATCAAACAACATAAAAAATTATTCGAAATCACCACTTCACTATTTTTATAAGGTGTCTTTGTCTGTAAGTAGAGTTTCACGCGTGCCTTCATTTCTAAGCACCTGGTAATCCTTTTGTTTACTTTTTAAAAAAAAAAAAAACTTTTTTTTTTATACAGGGCATTCATTTATTTACATATAGAAAAATAAAATACAAAACTTTCTATGATTACAAGTGAAATCCGTGAACGTATTCACTGCACTTTCAACAACATATTGAATTTCTAATAAGCAGGTCAGTTGACTAATCAGTTTTGTTTGTTCTGTTTTATTTATTTTTTTAAATTTTTCTTTATCTATCTGTTTCAAATGTTTATTTTTTAAAACTTTATTATTTTTTTTTCATTATTAATTACTATAAGCATGTCTTTGCGCTAAAACATTTTTTTAATTTTTTTAGCATAAATCATCTATTGCAGATCACATATATTCTTTAAATCTATTTTACAGTGATACCTTGCAGCACAAAAACACTACAAGGCTCGTTAGGAAACTGTGATTATTCATAAGTATGTAAACATTATTAATTAAAAGGTTACGAATTCTGGAATCATGCAGTGTACAGAAAAAAGTCATCATCTTTAGGTGATAAATCTCACGTAGGTGCTGGCCTTCTAAATCACTCGTGATAATCCCTAACCAATTCGCCAAATTTTACCTGCATGCCCCACACATCAGTAAAAGTAAGTCTTTTTCAATCGCATCCTACCCTCTAAATTTCTGTGGATCTTTTAGCCAGCTACCACCTGTATAAAAACTGTATTTTCATACTACAAGTTCTTATTATTCCCTGATCAGCCGCATTAATCTAAAATAAATGTCTCCTCGTGGACATCTTTAAGAACCGTCATCCGTTCACCACAGAGACTCACTTTTAAACCAGTTATCGAACCTTCCCTAGAGCTCTCTGAAAGACTTGCATTTCTTCTCTGTTAATTGAATACTCAATTCTCCAAAAAAGCTAAGCCGCAGAGACTCACTAATTCCCTTTTAATTCAACGAGTCGTTGAAACTACCACTAAGCGCTATCGCTTGATGACTTTTTATTTCTTTAACTAAGTCTCTATAGGTTTAATTGAAATTACAAGTCGTAATAAAAATTGTAAATTCAAACGTGTACGTAGGCAATTGCAATCTCGTGAGCTGGGGTGTCTAGCAGTAATTCCCCCAAAGCTGCATCGACAACGCTTTTATATTCTGTGTACAATGAAATTTATTATTGTGTAGTTTCTTAATTGTAGATAATTTTTTTTCTTTGTCACGTACTGATGTTAAAGAAAGGAATAACTTTCAATGAGCATGTGACTGTATGTGATGGTTGGTTTAATTAATAATTTTTCTTTATTAGGTTATTCACTCTTTTGAACGAACTGTAATGTTGTCGGCTGTTTAATTAAATATTTACAAAGGTTAGTATTCTATTGGCGCAAGAACTGCCAGAAAGAAAAAATCGTCGACAAACATTTTTTATCGGGTTCATCTCTTCCTTGAGCTTAAACATATGCTGATTTGTAATCGGTGTAACTCGTTTAGCTTCAATGACCCTGCTTAATTTAGATATCTTCAAATGATGCTTTAAGATAGATTTGAATAATAATTTAAATACGTATATTATTTCATCCAAATGGATGCAAAAATGCATTGGTGAGGTAAATAAAGACTTGGATGACTTTTAGCAATTATGCTCAAGATGAATGAGTACAAGACAGAAGCAACCCTATTTTGCAATAAAACATCACGCAGTACTTTGTCTCTTCTTAATTATATTCAGGTAGTTAGTTCTAATATAATGTTCAAAACATCAACTTGGAATCTTGGCTACATTATTTCTGACAACATGTCTACCAACAACTTCATCAATCACATTTGTCGCTCTGCCTATACTGCCATTCGTCGGATCAGTTCAATCCGTCATTATTTAACAGATAGTGCAACAAAAACTCTAGTCTGTTCTCTTGTTTTAGCTCGTATTTATTACTGCCGTGCTCTTCTGTCTGGTGCACCAAAACAATTGATTTAAAACCTATAAAAAAGTTCAAAACTCAGCTTCCAGAAAAGTTCTTAAGGCTAAGAAAAAGTGACCATGTTACTCCGCTACTTTTCTTTCTTCATTTGCTACCTATACCAGCACGAGTTGACTGCAGTCTGGCTATTCTCTGTCACAATATTTCTTCCGCCTCATCCCCTTCCTATCTTATTGAACCTCTGACGCTCTACTCACCAAGTCAGCAGCTACGCTCTTCTGCAGACACACACATTTTACGTGTTCCTAAGTCACGAACTAAAACATTTGGCGAAGGGCCATTCTCTTTTTGTGCATCCAAATAATGGAATTCGCTACCATTACACATCCGTAATATCACAACTTCCAAATCATAAAACGCTTTTGTTTTCAAAATATATTTACCTAATTAATAAAACAACATATCGTATAACGATAAACGTAGCGTATTGTCATTAACGGGATTTTAATGATATGAATGGATATTCATCATATGTATGTTATTATCTCCATGTAAAGGGCTGTTAGCCCTGTCCCTTGCTGGGATACAGCGCTTTAAAAATCATCAACTTATTATTATCCTTTTTAGAATCTCAATTTTTTTTTAAATCATCGTAATTATAATTATAAAATAAATTGATGTGCTGTAAAAAAAAAAAAATCAACAAAACTATAATTTGATACATGATCGATTTTAAAATTTAATCCCATTCAGAAAGAGATTAAAAAACAAACAAAAAAAAAAAAAAACAAATAACCGTGTTTATTATTGTTTTAATTAGTTGATAACTTGCAGTTCAATGAACATCATTCTGATTTTTTCAATCAATTGACACACACACCAAAAATAAGAAGTATTATAATTTAATAAAATTATAAATCCCGCTTATAAAAAAAAACAACAATAAAACATTTAAAACATTTAATATTGAATTGATATCATTTACCTTCAGTTCACATTTAGAACAAAAACATATCGAAATCTTTAATCTTTACCACTTCCTGCTTAAAAGAAATGCATTACTTTGTTGATAACCCATGCATGGAATATATTTTTTAATCAATATCAGGAATAGATGAGAAACAATTTTATAATAATTAATATTATTATATCGATATTTTATTTATTGGTCTTTATATAAAAAAAAAACTTACAAGGCCTTATTAAAAAAATATTTACAAGTCAAAGTATTGAGATAAAAACCCTTTTGAGAATTTTAAATAATATGAGAAAAGTAACATGTGAGAACAAAGATTAAAAGAAACGTAAACACAATTAAAATGGTTTGCTTCAAGCTTTAAATATGAAAACAGACAGGCTAAACAAATATAACGGCATCTTAAATTCATCGTAATTTCTTACTTCTGTAAGTTTTTCTCAATTGTTGAATATTGTGGATCATGAGTGTGTGTGAAAGAATAATAATATATTATATACATGTCACGAAAGATTATAATTATATATCCGTTTTACCTTTCAGTTGTAAGAACATATCTCATGCATAGATTTTGTAAAAAGAAATATTATGTTATATGAATCATACAATGTTTTGCCAGTAATTTATTGAATATAAAACTAACATTAAAAAATGTTGAAATATTAGTTTTTTAAGTAAATCATTTTGAGACAAAGGGGAAAAGGATCTCTAAATGTAGATACAAAACCTTTTTTGCTAAATTAAAGTAAACACAATTGCAAATACATGAAATTCAAATGCAAGTTGATAGTTCCCATTTTAAAACAATAATAAAATTCTTTTTAGATGTAATGTCAATTTTATTCGATTATGTGCCTTGACCTATAGGTTTATTTTCCGTATTTTATCTATAATCTAGCGTATAATAACATTAAAATTTTACAAAATGTAATAGTTATTTTAAAATTAAACTTACATATACTATATTAAAATAACAATTAAATTTTATAAAATTTTAATGTGTCACATAAATTAAATTACTGATATATTTGTCAATTTAAAATAAAATAATAAAATTGTGCTCAACATGTCATTAATTAATCAAACAACACGAAAAAGGAATTGAAATCCAAACTTCACTATTGTTATCAAATGCCCTAGACTGTAGGTAAATTACATGGCCCGCCTTTAGTCTTTTGCACCTAGTTATTGTTTGACATTCATTGAAAGTAAAAAGGTTTTTGTCGTCTTTATTTTGATGCAGCGGGTCATTTTTTAATCGACATAATCCTGAAAAATATATCGCACGAGCGCCGGGAGCTCGTGAAGTGACACTTATCAAATACAAGCCATCTCTCGGAGCAGTGAATGTACCTGTTGATGGATCAAAGTGATTTCCATTGTTGTCTGATACATATTGGTAATTTTGAACAAGATAACATTTCCGGGTGAATGCCAGTTTTGTCCTTGCATAGAATCCAATATTAGGAGAAAAACTTTTACTTTCTGTTAAAAATAAAATAAAAAAATATTTAAAATTATATTTAAAAAAATAATAAATCATGGAAAAATAAAATAAAATGAATAAATTTAATGCAATTGCTCATTATTATAGATAATCGCGCCTTGGTAAAAGTCAATCATACTGGATGATTTATATTCTTCTACTTTTGTAATTTTTAAAAAAAAATTATTTATTTAGTTGAAATTTTTAAATCTTTTTTAGCCAAATTTAAAAAGGGATTAGCTTTTTAAATAAATCTTTTATACTGATTTGCTTGATATAAATAGACATAGCCATAAAAAAAAATAATTGTACTAATCGATTTCAAGAAAGATGTCAAATTCTCTTTCATGCTATGCTATACAGATATAAATGAGTTCCCTGATCAAACTAGTAAAATCAACGGACTATAAACATTAAAAACTCATTTAAATTTTATGTCTTGACAAAACCATAGGTAAGCGCAGGACGAAATTATCTCTGTTTAGGATGGAGTGTTTGTATAGAGAAATTCTACTATAGGAAACAGTTTTAATGTCTTGTCTTTATTTCTTTAGGTTATAATGGTCGTTTTTTCCGTTTATATAGCATCTAAAGTATTCTGTCCGACAATTTTCTGTTTGATTTTAACTATTGCTTGTTCAAGTTAAATATAACTAAGATAACGTAAGATAAGGAAAGGTAAAATAAGATTTTAAAAAATATTTGTTCTCATTCTCGCAAACTTTAATTATTTTTTTTAATTATATTCCGTTACAATTCTTCTTAACTCCCCCTCCCCCCACCTATAAATCAGCCTCGTGTACCGAAACGATATAGGCATCTGTTTCAATAATTCCTCGAATAATTACTTTCCTTAAGATAGGATGTTTAGTTTTCTGTCTTTCTATCATGGCATACAGTTTTAGCAATCATTTGTTTCTCCCACAAGATTTTTTTTTTTCATTTGCGTTTATAGTTGTATCTTTTAATAGTTTTTTTTTATAAGATTATGTTAAATGCAATGATTAACCTTAATTTTATACAATAACGAAGGGAAATAAATCCAACATTATATACTTATTGTTTGAATGATATATTTTGACTAATAGTTATTAATTTCTTACTGATTTGTGTCACAGAATTCCATAGAGCAGCTACACGAATCTTAATGGCATCAACCTGAAAAGTTTTAAAGGAGAAAAGAAATATCCGATAAATTCTTCCTGATTAACAAATTATTTGCAACTTCAGTAGGCAAGGGTATGGGGGGGGGGGAAGAAGCAGAAGTCATCGCCCATTGAGGACGGATGGATGCCATGTTCAGAATTTGGATAACCTGAACATTGAATTTATTGAATAAGGTCATAAATATTTTTTATATTACCTTTAAAATGTTTTTATGGTGGGTAATTATTTTCTTGTTCAAGATCGCACTCAATCTTTCCAGTGGTGCCAGTCTTTTTTCTAATAGTTGAAAAACCATGCCAATCTGTGTATGTTTAAATAATTTCAGTTTCAATATCTTTTTGTTCAAATCCATTCACAATATTTATGGCTTATCATTACAGTTATTTAAAAACATTATAAAATTTCCATATGTCGTCAAATTCGTTATGGGATTACATGTTTTCAAGTAATCATATACTTAAATACCTACCAAATTCTCTAAATTATCTATTTTGACACTGCTCACATTTTGAAATTGATCTTTCATTTGAGAGGACAAAAGATTAATAGATACTTCCAGCTCATTCATTTTTACAGACATTTCGTCATATTGTTCATTCAAACTCTCGACTTTCTTGGACAAATCATGAGTAGTCACAAGGACGTCGTTGCTACAAGATCTAAGTGAGCTGTTCTCTTTATTAATTTATTTCAGTGAGGCGTGGAAAGACTTGTTTCCTTCTTCTAAAATATTAAATTTCGCACTGAGATTTTCTGTAGTTTCATACAACTCGTCAATTTTAAAAGAATTATCTTGGGTTGCCCTGTCTAGGTCTTTTATCTGTTGTTTTATTTGTTTCTTATAATTTAAGTTTGACTGTGTTAATATTTTAGCTTTTTTACTAAAATTTTAGTTCTCAGTGGCTAGATCTGTTAATATCCTATCCACGTGTTCTTGCTTTTCTTGAACTTGTTCTAACGTCTTTTTGAGTAAGAGCACAGTTTCCTCTAGTAAAGGGAAGGTCATCCTTGTTATTTGAGAAGCAAATGCTACAGGGCCGAAAGAAACGTTAGAGAATGAGCGTAACATTTTAACGAAAACTATTTTTAAACTGGTAAGACAGAACATTATTTAACAGAGTCAATGGTGCACCAATTACAAACTACGGTGTAATCGAGGAGAAGAAAAAGAAAAACATAAGAAAACAGAGAGTTTTATACATTTTAAAAAAAATCGATTATCTACGAGGCGATGATTCTGTTCTAATTTTTTTTAAAACTATGCCAATGTGTTATGCCTACTAGCATTTTTCGCAAATGCATCTTTTTTAAATAATGACATATCTAAATACAATCCATTTCAATTAAATTATAAAGTTTACCCCGTTTCTTGATATAACAATTATTACGGAAAATAAATTATTAGTTTTTAAAAAAAAACTATTCCACCTGATTTGCTGCTAACTTTATCTGTGTTCAGTATAACAGCTTCTGTTTTGGTATCTTCTCTAGAGAGTATAGTGTCTGTGTTGATGTCGACTCCTTTTTTGGTGGCTTCCAGAGTATCCGATTTCATGGCAGTATTCAAAAATCGTTGATTCAGATCATTTTTATTTAGAAAAGCCTCTTGAAATTTTAAAAATTTGAAATTATTTTATTAAAACGTATAGGAATATCATTTTTGTACAAACGAAACGTTTTATCACAAAGACATTTCCGTGAGAAGTGGATTGAGGGCTGGGCAAATGGGAATGCGGCCAGGAAGGTTTACCAAAAATGCTGCGACCGAGTAAAAGGGATCCCTGGTGGAGACTTGAACGTAGTAATCAGACATAACACGCATGAGGTCTGATCATTGTCCAACACGAAGCTACTTGTATAAGTTTAACAACAGGAGGGAACTGTCTGTGCAGCTGCCCGAAGAAGACGGTGGCCTATGTACTCGAATGTTGCCCCGAGTTGGACGGGGCTTTGGGGGGTGAAGTTGCGGTACTTGCAGAGGATTACCTCTATGGCGATGCCTGCTTGATGAGGCTCGCTTGCTATAAATTTAACCCGGTCCTAAGAGCCTAACGGCTCGACCCAAAAGAGAATGTACATTACAAACTCTTACGTTTTTTAAAGTGATCATCATTGTTAGTACAAGAAGATGCTTTAAAAACTATTTCAAATTGATTTATCACAAACCAAATTCATGATCACAAATCAATTCATGTTTTATTTATCAACGATTTTAATAAGATATAGAAGGTCTAGCTATTTATAAACGTTTTAATTGTAGGGCCATGTTTTAATTGTCGTATAGTGGTTTGTGTAAAGCTTTCCTTGAGGGCAAAAGATGCTAGGCAGACAGTGAGATATTAAGTAATGTAGAATGAATGCAACTGTAAAAGATAAATACTTAAATTAGTTACTCATATCAAGAAATTGATTTTGAAGAAAATTTACTGGTTTTATTTATTTATATATTATTAACAAATAATTTTAAGCAAGCAAAATTTCAGTTCAGTCGAATAACGGGAAGTGGAGATATATTGATTCCAAGATTTAAACATAGGCTTATACTGTGATATGAAAACAAAAGAAAGTATTAACCAACATAGCTGTTTAAATAAAAGTGTTTTTCAAACATTCATATAATATTTTTTTCAATTAAATACCTGAAAGTTCAAAGGATTTTTCTATAAAAACAGTTGTCACATTTTGAATTCTGTTACTCATCTCGACACAAGTTTTTTGATTGATGTCTCCACTATTAACCCAAGCATCTACCTCACTTTGTACCTGGACATGGATGTGGGTTCACTTTTCATTTGGCTTACACAGTTATTATATTGTTAAAGATAAATTAATTTGAGGACACACTTAGTTTTAATAAATTTATAATCAAATTTAAATTAATTATAAATTGTATAGAGATTTTCATATGTGGTGGGTTTTAAACCATTAGCATATCATTAGTTGTTATTTTGTGGGACACGTTTCCTACCAAATTATATATTGTGCGTGTATAATGTAGTGTGTGTATATGTGTGTCTGTGTGTATGCTTATGTGTGTTTGTTTGTGTTTACCTAAGTTGTGAATTTAAATTGCAATTGCTGTTTTAGCTTGCAACATTACTTTGGGTGAGGGGGGGGGGACACTTTCATTGTTTTTTAGTTTCTTGTTCATACATGACACATCACTTTTTTAAAACATTAGTTAACGGATTTACATAAAAACAATACTTGATTAGGGAAAAAAAAATGGTAAACCGATTTGTAAACGAAAGTCGTATAAAGACTGACCTGCTCAACACAATGGTCAAGAGTCGCGTTTACGGCTTTCTTCTCTTCGTTCAGTAGTTCAAGTTGATGGTTGATAATGTTAACAAATCTGTCAGCCGCCAAGCTTGTGCCGGACATTTCTGAAATCCCGAAATAATAAACTTAATCTAAAGGTACCAACTTTTTTAAAAAAAAATCAAATTGTCACTTTTCTTTTTCTAGATAAGCCTATTGTTATCTCTACTGAAATTCAAGGCACATATAATTTCTTTAACTCAAAGTGGCAACCACTGTGCCAACATCACAATTCAAGCTTTGAAAATGAATTATTGGTAGTATTTAAAAAAAACAACTAAAATGTGCATTGATCTCAAATATGAGCTGACTCAAAGATTCAATCATGTAATTTGGAAGAGGCTGCCAATGGCATTAAGAAATTAAATATAGGATAGGAGTATAGTTTAATGTAATTAACAATGATGATACATGCATGAAAAAATTAATTATCATTTTTAAGCTAAAAAAAGTGTATGCAAGACCGTTCTATTAATTATTTAAGAAATAAAACTAGTTTTCCAACGTTTATATACTTACTTATTTTATGAGGAATGACACTGACAATAGCTGGTTAAAAGACTTGGAGTAATACAGATAAAAACTTAAAATGGGGAATTCCTTATATGACTGGTAATTCAAGATAAGTAGAATTACAATTCTAGATTTGTCTTCCCGCACATGTTTGTTACTTTCTGTTTTATAAGGCAACCATCTTGATATTAATCTACACAATATAAGATTCAAATTAAACTTCACATTATACGCGCATCAGCTGTTGTTCTGTATAAAGAAGAATAGAGGCAAGCATTATTTCTTACTCCATAAACTCCTCTAAAATTTTGACAGTAACTATTAAAATAAGGAAAATGAGAGGGGTACAGAAATTGCCTGACTCCATTTATATTTGTTTTTATAATGTCTCGGAGGCTTCATATATTGGTTCCAGGGGGAGGGGGCATGAGGTGTTACATATGCAGCTCATTCATTCTCTCAATCATAGATCTTTCTTATGCCTTTTAAAATTATAAATCTTTAATATTTATACCAAACACCTATCTTTGTGTTGTATTTCTAAATTTGAATGGGATTTTGAAGCTCCCGCCCAACGTTTTTAATCATATTAAATAAAAGTACTGGACCTTAAAGGCTTTCATTTTTTTTCTGTTTTTAGTCAAATTATAAAAACCTGTTTTTTTTAAATCTTTTATTTACCTCTATTTATTTTTAAACACAACACTTCATATGCACCCGCCTAACTTTTTAATACAACGTGGATGAGGTCAAGAGGTGAACTCATGTGGCTCGTGAATGTCAATAACAGCAGACGTATACATATGATCTATAGAGATAAGTTATAAAAAAAAAAAAGCAATAATTCGATCGATCTGAACTTTTGATACAATGCCGTGTCATAAAAAGATCTATCAGTAATAAAAGGTTTAAGATCTTTAGAACCATCAAAAATGGTTTTGTCTTACGTTGGAAAATTTGAAATTTCGGCGACAGACAGACAGGAACGAAATTAAGCTAATAAAAACGTAATAACAAAATATTAAGGACATCATTCCCATCTTCAATTTGTAATTAAACAGCATTATAAATGAATTCAGATGAAAGTATTGTTACTATTGTTAAATATCAATTTAAATTATATTTTATTATTTGTTTCATTGTAGCATAAATTGTAATCGTTTTATTCAATGATATATCGCAACGCTTTATCGACTAATATTTCGTTTCAAAGGTAGTTAATCTAAGCAAAGAAACACCAGACTGAAAAATTCATTCTCGCCAACTTTAACGGAATAAGTCTCTTCCTTGAGTATTTCCATCTTCTGCTTTATAATTTGTGTAAATCTTTTAGCTTCAAATAATTGAATATCCAGTTTAGATAGTTTCTAATGATACTTTAACTAATTTTTCAAATATTAAATTAAATATTTCTTGCAGTGATATTTTACAATATATTTTATCTAATATAGAGGCATCATCTCAAAAAATTGCGTCCAAATTATAATTATGAAACACTTTTTAAATAAGTTTGCTGTGCCGAAAACTCTTACAAAAATTATACTTTCACACAAAAACTTGTATGCATTATAAACATATTCAGTGAGAGACTATTAGAAAATTAAATGTTCATGAATATTATCAGTGGCATAGCTAGAGGGGGGCGGTAGCGGCGGTCCGCCACGGGCATCAAACATTTTGAGGGTGGCATTTTGGGCAGTTAAAAAGTAAAGCCATTTCTGAGAAACGCCCTTTAAATTTTTGAAGGGGTAAAACCAAGGCAAAACAAAACTATTCGTAGTTTCGAGTCTTAGATAACAGGTCGCACAACATTTGTTTAATTACATAATGGTTGTGGGTGAGACAGGAAGTCGTCTTGGAGATCGGGTTAGAGAACACCTGTATAATATAAATAAACAGGCTCAGTGTCCTGTGTCTAAACAATTTAACAGTGTTGACCATGACGATATTTTGGGTATTGCAATTACTGGTAATCTATATGAAACCAATACCCATGATAGAGTCCACATGGAAAATAGACTCATAAAACGATTTGGTACGTTGGCTCCATGTGGAATTAATCAAATCCACAATTTTACCTGACTGCAAAATTGTTTTCCCGTTGTGGTTTTCACTGTTACTTTGGATACTCATTTTTCCTATAGTATGTGTCCTTGTTTGTATTTCTTTTCTTTTCATTTTTTATATCATAGGCTCTAATTTGTTTTAAGATATATGTAATGTAAGTAATTTTTTTTTGTTATTGTACTTTGTACTGATGAAGGCATAAGCCGAAACGTTTACTTATTATTTGTATTAGTTGATATATAAAGCTTAAATTTATTGTTTTCTTACACAAATAGTTTGTGTAATTTGTTTTTTTTTTTAAAAAAAAGCTTTCTGCTGTCCCATTCTGTATGAACTTGGTGAGTAGATCGACAAAAGTTCGAAATCAAATAATGTCACTCTAAATTCTTGAATACTTTAGTTGTTATTGTCATTCCAAAATAATTCTTTGAAACATTTGAGTAAATTAGCCTTTAATTGACATAACAATTATTAAAGTAATAAATAAAATAAATTCATTAAACACATAGACAAATCTATGATAAAGAAAACAACCATTAATAAGCACACCAATGATAATTCCTCAGACACATTCTCATAAATGTATTTGTAAAGAATGTAGTTCCAGTGAAAAAAAGACGAATAATTATCATACGACGATGTGTGAAATATTTTCCATACACAAAAATATTTGAAAAATAAAACAAATCAAAATAAGACACATTAAAAGAATGGTGTGTTAACATCTACATAAATATGTATAAAGGGTGAAAAAATTTCGTGAATCTCAACTCTATTGGGATGCTTAAGTACATAGCAGTTTCTTTAAGAGGGTATCCATTATTTAATGGTATCTTTTGCAGATCATGATTGTATGTAAAAGAATATAACATATACTATTCTAACCAATCACCAAATTTATAATTATACATTCGTTAATGCATTCAATTTTTTTTAACAAAACATTTATAAAAAATATAAGGTGTAGGAAGAAATATTTTAAATGTAAATGCATCTGTTGCGCAAACAATGTTTACAATAAAAAAAAGATTTTAAGGAATTAGGCTACATAAATTATTGATTTTAAATCTTGTTAAGTACAAGGACACCTGAATAAATGTTTTTGGTTTAATATTAAAATAATACTGTATGTTAGTGTTTTATATACCAAACATGCTAGAACATGAAACTGGAAATGCAAGGAGTTTGTTCCCAATTTCTTGAATTTTTATGTATAAATTTGTGTCTTATAAATACATGTGTCTTTGTTTCTTTTAATTTTAATAGCATTAATAGCAGGGCGCAATAATCTTCTGTAACAGATAAGATAATTAATTTTGGACTAGCGTAAGAGAAATAAGAATTTCAAAAGAAATATTACTTTCCAGAAAGATAAAGTGTCTATACAATATTTTATTGTAAATTAAAATGTAGACAACCAAATTTTGCTACACACGCCATTACTTAATCAAACAACATGAGAAACGATTCAACAACATAATTTTACAATTGTCATTCATTGTCTCTGTCTTTAAGTAAATTACCTCACCTTCCTTCATTTCTAAACACCTGGTTATCGTTTGGTTCGTATAGACATATAAAACGAATAACTCATGCGTGCAGCTTCTTTCTAAAACGCATGTAGTTTGACAATTCTTTTCTTCGACCTTTACTGGAGTCTTTAAAGATTCCGAAGTTACACTTATTAAACACAAGCCGTCTAGTGGTGCAGTGAATGTCCCGTTTGATGGATTAAAGTGATTGCCATAGTTGCCTCTGACAAAATTAAAATTTTTAACTGCACAACATTCATATGTGCATTTAATTTCTGTTAGAGCATAGAATCCAACATGCGGAGAAAAACGTTTTCTTTCTGTTGAAAAAAAAAGAGTTTTAAGGCACTACATCATTAAAATTCTCACATTGGGTCGTGACCATAAAACGACACGTTTTGTTCGTTCTATTTAATATATCCTAGAAAAACGTCACATTGATGAGATGATCAATAAAATCTTTTATACTTAATTGACTTATAAAGATAGATATAAGAATACAAATTAAAAACATTTTTTTTCCGTAACAATAACGAACGATTTCAAATACTCGTTTTCTCCGAATTTAAATAGGGCGGGGAAGTAGTTGGTTAATAAATTTCGGAAAAGCAAACTTTAAAATTTAAAACTTAGATAAAAGTGTAGAAATGGACACAAGTAATGGATAAGCGTAGGGCATAATATTTCATTATAGAAGTAATGTCCTATTATATGTAGATTAAACAAAGTATTTTTTACCCTCAAAATGGTCAATAAAGTATTTTTTAGAATTACAAAAAAAAGTATTAGTTTGCCTCACCCTTCTTCCTAGCTCCGACCAACAACAAGTCTCATCTAATGGAATGTAACAAGCAATGATTTCTAGACATGTAAACAGGGTATGAGTTAGCCTGACAGAACGTAACAAAACGGTGACATTTTCGAAAAAGAGCCTTCCTCAGCGAACAGTTACCTAAGGAAGCCATCTTTTTATCTCCTTCAAAAGATTCACAAGGATGGCAACCCTGGAATGTGCATATTGTCTGCCCTCTTCTTGTCCAACAGAACAGGTGTCTTCCAACATAAAGTGGCATCCCTCGTAAACGCATTTTCTGCATGTTCTTGTCGAACAGAACTGGTGTCTTCAAACAAATAGTGGCATCCCTCCCTACGTATATTAATGACACCAACCATGCCTTAAGGACACTTAGCATCAATCTGGACAAAAATCATTATCTATTGCTCATTGATGTTTGCTTGCTTTATACATCTATACCTCACAACGATGGCCTTCTGGATGTGAAATATTTTTGACAGACAACATCACGCCAGTATACCCACACACGCCTTACTACGGCTGGCGGAATCGGTTCCCACCCTCAACTCGTTTTCATGGCCAGTTCTTTGACCAAATCAGTGGTGTCGCTATTGGTACCAAAATGTGACACAGCTCTGCTTGCTTATTTATGGGCGATTTGGAGCATAGAGTGAAACAAGAGAGCACTTGTCGCCTCCCCGAATTCCCCAGGCAAAATGCTTCCTCACTTCGGCCTACTTCAAACCAGCAGCTCACGCGGTTTCCAGGAAGCCACATGATGAGCGCAGACTCTGGACTGCTGACTTTCTTTCACATGTAGTATATGTTTGCAATTTATAAGAATCACAATTTTCCTACATAAAAATAAAATAAAATAATAATAATAATTATATATAAGCCTTACTTCAAATGCTTACTCAATCATCTAAAGTATTTATTTTTATAATACTCACATTTTGAATTTGATCTTTTATCTTAGATGACATAATATTTATAGTTGTTTCCATTTCATTAATTTTAGCAGTCATTTTATCACACTGTTCATTGGAACACTCAATTTCCTTGACAAGTCTTCTATTTTCTTTATGGCATCATTGCTAGACAATCGAAAAGAGCAGTTCTCTTCATTCAGTTCACTCACTGAGGCAGGGGAATACTTGTTTTCTTCTTCCAAAACATTCACATTTGCTGCCAGAATTCCTGTAGTTTCATAAAAGTGGTTAATCTTAAACGATTTAACTTGGTTTGCCATTTCAAAGTCCACCATCTTTTTTTTAAATCTTAAATTTCAAAATTTAACTGTTCTAATGTGCCAACATTTGTGTTAAAACTCTCATCTTCTGTGACCAGATCTTTAAATTTCATATCAAAGTGTTCCGATGGTCACGAGTTCGAATCCACGCGAAGGCGAGGACTTGTTCCCGGGGCCTGAGGAGTTCCCGAGTCACCCAGCTGTGAATGGGTACCTAACTAGAACATAGTTAGGCGGGTGGGTAATGCGTGGAACCCTCATAGCCCGTGACCGCTGCATCTCTTGCCAACAGATCATCACTCATGATCTGTGGACGCAATTATCTTCTGCATAGAAGGAGCGTCTGTATATCATCTAAGATAAATGGTTCTAATGTCTCTATTAGGAAGAGCATAATCTCTGCTAGAAAAAAAAGTTTTAATCTGGCAAGCAATGGCTTATATTGAGAAAAAAAAATTAAATATAAAACTATAAATAATGTGATATACACACTTTAGGTAGATTTTAACTTATTGTCAGCAACACACTAAAAGTTTTGTGCTGCTAAAAACAATCGTATGAAGTGTCAATTGTTCATATTTTCAGTAGACTAATCATAAAAAGAATAGTTTTACTCGTAGTAATTAAAAACAATGATCATTTGTTAAGGAAATTAGCTTCTTGATGTTAATACTAAATTTTCAAATAAATCTAAAAACAAAGACTCCACGTTTTGTGGAAAAGTTATTCCCCTAATTTACTGATGGTTTTGTCTCTTGTTTTCATGTTATTAAAATTAATAAACAATATTAATATATTGAAAATTGATATAGCGCTTTCTCCCAGTAAGGAACTGGGTTCACAACGCTTTACATAAAGATAATAACATTAATGACAGAATTTAATAAACATTCATATCCTAGCAAACATATAAATAACAGTACGCTTTACATATGCTATGTTCATCATTAGAAATAATTATTGTTGTCTTTATTATTTTGAAAATAAGTAATTATTGTCAATAATTATGGCTATTAGTAATATATTGTTGCTTAATGTCAATTTTATAAAAAAAAAAGAAAGAAAAAGAAAATCTATTGAATAAAAATACAAAGAAATAAAACGAAAAATAATACCATTTTTGTACAGACTAAGAAATTAATATCAACACGTACACGTTAAAAACATAGCATCGTGACTACAAAAAAAAATGTTTCATAAAACAAAGAGATTACAAATAAATTGATCACGAACCTATTTGTAAGCTTTAATCTCTTTATGTTAAAGCAATTTCAAATTTTTTAGAGAACGGATAAATAGTTATGAACGTTTATTAAATAATAAATTGAAAACTAGTTTTTTCAGTGTATAGTGGTTGTGTAAAAGATTTCGATCTGGGCAAATGTGGACAGGGATCGATCAGGTAACGGTAGTATAAATTAAATGTAGAAATAAATGTAATATTAATTTTGAAACAGAACATTGACGATATTTTTTTTAAATTGATCAATGCTATATGATTTTGAATTTATGGTGTATTATTAACAGAAATGTTTAAGCATGCACAATTTTTTTCTCAATCGGCAAACATGAAGTAGAGAAATAATGATCACTATTTTTAACATAGACTGTGCGTAAATGGTAGGCTAATGAAATAATAAAACAGCAGATAAATTGTTTATATAAACTTGTTTTAAAATATACGTAGTATGCTTACTTAAAATTAAATACCTGGAATTTCACAGGATTTTTCAATAAAAACAACTGTCACTTGTTCAATTCTAGAACTCATCTCTAAAAAGGTTTTTTGATTGATGTCTTCACCATGAACCCAGGCATCTACCTCACTTTGTACCTATACATGGATATAGTTACTGGCTTACGTATTTATTATGTTGTAATTCATAAATTACTTCATGGATAAAAATTAAGTTAAACATAAAATAGTTGTTGACGCCATTTTTTAATGAAATTAAAATTAATTACAAACCTTATAGAAAGTTTAGTAGCCATTAGGTTTTAAACCATTAAAGTGTCATTAATGTCATTCCTGGTTTTAAAAAAGCTTTGTTTTTTAACATGCAATGGATGTGTTTATGTATACTAGTGCTAGTGTTTTCCTGAGTTTAAAATTTAAATTGTGCCGATTATGTTTGTCTGAAACATTGATTTAGAATTTAAAAATGTTTTATTTCTTGTTCAAACATGACACCGCATTCACATATTTGATTTTTTAAACATTAGTTTACGCATTTAAGGAAGGCTGATATTTGATTGAGGAAAATGTCGAACCTATTTGTAATCCAAAACGGAATAAAGACTGACCTGCTTAACGCAATTGTCAAGAGCTTCGTTTAAGACCTTCTTCTCTTCTTTGAGTACCTCAAGTTTTTCTTTTTTTTTTTTACAAAACGTTCAGCCAATAAGCTTGTTCCAGACATTTCTGAAATCCGAAAAGAATCTTCCTCACAATTAAAAAAAAATTAATCGTTTGAATTAATCATTTAATTAGATAAGCCTAATTTCTTTTGAAAGAAAAATTACACAGGTGTATAGAATCTTTACCCGAAGGCACAAACAACAGAACTAGGTATATACATAACCAAAGTGGAAAAGTTCAACAATTCTTTAGAACAGAGCTTCCATAGCGGAAAACAAGACAATTCTAATTAATTTGTTTATTTTCCGCATTTTCGGGTCAAAGCTTGTACGTACATTAAAGCATTGACATGTTTTCAGATAAAATAAATGTGTGGGGAAGTGGGACAACTTTTTTCTAAACATAGATAACAGTTGGACTTCGAGGTGCAATCTCCCAACTCGTCCCACACACCCAAACTCCCCTAGGCCCTCCAATAAATTAAAATTTAATTAAAAATTAATGAAAAAAAACATCATTATAAAATCATAAAAATACAAAACTATTTTAATGAAAAACAATAGGGAAGGGTTGAGGGAGGGCGCTCCCTCCCTAATTATATTCTAAAAATATAAATCCCCCTAATTAATGCCACCATCTTTCGAATCCCCCGTTCCAACTTCCACTATAAATTCCTGGCTTTCGAACTACTTTACCGGCAGTCACATGCCATAGCAACAAAGTTGGCGTCTGTTAATGGCCTCATTAGGCCACGGTCGATAAAGTATCATTTTACTTAATGAATAACCAGGAATGTATTCAATAGATTGTAAATAACTTCTACACTTTATTGAACGTTTACAATATTTTATTTTATTTATTTAAGATTTTACAGTAGTTTGCGAGTAAAATACCTCACAAAACTTACTTATTTTCTGAGCAATGACACTGACAAGAGTTTGTTGACAGATTTAGTACAATAAAGCCGTAAAGATAATTGGGATTTCCAAATATTATATGTCAATTCAGTATAAGGCAAAATGTAATTTTAGAATTAATTAATCTTCCCGCTCATATCTTTCAATTTCTGATAGATAAGTATATGGTTCAATAGCAATGTTCGCAATTTAAGACTTAGATTATATGCAACCTTGCTCACGGAGCATGAATTTTTCTGTAAAAGAGAGCAAAGTTGCGAGTGTTTCTTTTTTTTTAGAAGTTTTATAAAGATTATTGCTTCAAAAGACCATGCTGGTCTGTTGGAAAATGTCGCAGAGTTTACAGTCTACGGCTATAAAGGTTCCACGAAATACCCAGCCATCTTTGTTTCCCTAATTAATGTTTAGTACATATTCGGACCAGTGTAGACTCATGGAATTAACTTGCTCCGGGGGACAAATTTCTGCCTCCTGTGGATTTGAACCGTGACACTTGACACCGTGTTTTTTAAACCATATGTAGATCAATTAATATGATAACTGTACAATCAATTATCAATTAATAATATTAATAACATTTGTGACGATATTTATTGAGCTCTCATCACTTGCACGAAATAACAACAAAACAAAAGGGGAAGTCACTATTGACGGATCACTTGAACGGATCAAGGCTGCTAATTAGATATCAACGGAGCATATGACCGGTCAAGGTCGCCCGATAGTGAGGCCGACAAGCAACATCCAATCAGGAAGAGCTGCATAAAATTACACAACGCGTATAAAAGAGTGTACACCGGCACGACACGTCCTTTCCGCCCAAGTGATTACAGAGAGCTGTGTCGTATGTGAATTTAATTCACTGAATTACATCCATAGCCATCCTTGTCGTGAGAGAGCCGGCATTATTTCCGTTGGCCATAATCTATGTACTTTTGAACTCTAACTTGATTCCCTCGTATTTATAAGCATATTTCACGCTATTATTTAAATATTAATCTTCGTGCAATTTCATATTGAAATTGTAGAAACATGTGTGACCCCATGACGCCATGCGCGGCCACGTGCGACATTGTACTTCTCTTTTCATAACCAAATGTGATAACATGCGATCCATCAGATAGATGGATCGAATTATATTGGTGTAACCAATGACATTATAGTATTTATTCCACCATCCACTTACAAGATGGTAAAGAAATATAATTTCAATTTCATGTTATGAAATATATTAATAACCATGTGTTTTATGATAATGTATTTTGATCCCCTTTTGGCACCTTGCTCTGAAGGCTCGGCAGCCGAAAGGGTGGATTAGACAGACTAGAGAAGTAGAGAAACTACCCAACAAAGTGTCGACATATCTGGACCAAGAGCTGGACTCACCGCTATCCACGCGACTTGTATCCGACCCCTACCTCACCCCTGCACCGATCGACAGGACCAGAGGAGGGCAACTCATCTTTACCAGCCTTACTCCTAACGTAACGCTGAATCCAACCGCACTGATTGATGCCTACACCATACTGGTGTAGAAGCCGGTTATTCACACTTCCGTGATCACCGAAGTCACCTGGAACCATAGGTGAAGCAGCCCACAGGACAGGAAACGTGCAGAACCATCCGTTCACGGAGCGGGGCGCGACAACCTGAGGCTACACTCTGAGCAAGGAACGTGCAGAACCAACCAATCACGGAGCGGGGCACTACATACTTAAATTTAAGTATTAACCCAATAACCATTATATTAATTGGCTTATGCCTAATGATGAAATTAGGGCATACCGGAACTAGTTTCCGCTTATTGTAAATATTGTATAATAAATTATTGTTACATTTTCACCATCTTGTTTGGTATTGTCGTTTGCGAGAGATCACTAAAGTATGCGCGTGTAGTCAGAGAGGGGATAACTTAAATATTACACCCCTAGACGACTTGTCAAACAATATTCACATCTTTCTCGTCACAACATTAATACTTTCAGTTTTTTCCCTTTCCAAAAGGCTAAATCAATTTAACGTAGTATTAACGAAGATATGATATTGCCTCCAATTTCCGTAAATTAAATTTAAAATCATACTCAAAATGTTCAATTTGAATACCCGGGAGTTCTATTAATATATTTTATAACAAGGTCCCCTGAAGAAACAAACACATTACAGTTCAGTATTATATTTGGTATGTCCTGTACACATCATTGAACCCAATTTATGTTTCAATAAAATTTAAGTTGTAATCGGGATTTCAATTTAAGCTATTTTAAAGCGTGTAAACCAGTGTCGTCAGTTATGGTTTAACGTAGAAAATAATGCGAGTCTTCGTCTTGATTACTTTAAAAATGTCACTATTGAATTCTAAGCATTTTTTTATAATTAGAAAAAAAAAATATCTGGCACATGTCACGTGTCATTATAATTTATACCGCAAACTTAAATATTAAACCAATTAATCGATTGATTTATTTTTAAAACATAAAAATTACTTTAAAAACTTACTAAGTGATGGCCTTGATTTTTTATGCAATTTAAATGTAGTCATTAAATGGCATGAAGTGTGGGCGTGAAATTTCTTTGATGATCAGGAGCGTAAAATAAAAGTTTTTGTGTTATTAACAATGGTTATGATTTTTATTAACGTTTGTGAATTGGATTCAAATTTTTCATTGTTTCGAAATACATAAAACAACAACAACATGTTGAAAAAAATATTAATAAAACTAAATGTAAGCCGAAAAATAGCTCTAGAACATTCTGACCAATTCTATTGCTATGGAATGTTTCAAACATTCTTTTATCTGTAAGTAAGTTACACAAGCCCTACTGATGGCTCTGTTTTGACGTGTAGGGGAATGCATCCTGTATTAATTAAGTCTACGGAGCTACATGGAAGCAAAGATAATACGCTTTATATATTAAATTATATAAAGTAGAACAGATTACTTGGTATATAAAAGTGTCATAAGACATAGCTCAATATTGGCAAGTCAGGTTTATTCCTTAAAGCTCATTAGCCGACGACAGCCTTATTTTAGAAGAGAATAATATTTAAAGTTTTTAGCCCTCTTGTAAGGCCAAAAGTAAAATTTAAAAAATAAAAATGCGACAGCGTAAAGAAAATGGTCACGTTTTCTTTTACTAATTGATTGTGTAATCCTTATCTTTCTTTTTTTTCTCTTTGGTAGGCAAGAGTAACTGTTATTGTTTTTTTTTTTCTTTTGTAAACTGTGGGGAAAGCACGAATAATGAAACTCGTTGAAAACAACATTTGTAACAAGAAGTTATAAAAAACGTTTACAAAAAAATAAAAATAAAAAATAAATAAATAAATAAAGAAGATTAAATAAGGTAAGTGCAGATGTTTATGTTTAATAATAATTTTCATAGCTACTGGTACAGAGGGAAATCTTTTAGAATGTAGAAAAGGACTTTTATGATAGCCCCGATATTCATTGAACATGGGTAATTTAAAATCACTTATGATCCACTTGTAGGCCGACCCCAAAACTTTTCATCCAAGATTTATTCAAAACAAAGTAGGCTTCAGAACGAGTATATGCGGTAGTTCAAAGCGTAGATAGAAACTATGCGGGCCTACATTCAACCATGAGTTCATACACAGTTTGAAAGTAATCTACGTAATCCCTCAGCTTTGTTAGTTCGCTTAATTCAGGTGAGCATTGAATGAGATTACTTAAACAAATGAAATATATATGTATTAAGTCATTTCATTTTTTCCAATGAGGTTAAATTTAGTGTATTATATAATAAGCTTAATGAGTAGAAATGTTATAAGTAGGGAAAATATTATTTTTAATTGCGCAGAAGTCTTTCAAGATGTCACGGAATTTTTTTAATCTAGGGGTAAGGATCACTTGAATATTGTTTTTTTTCCCGTCGTGAACAATTAGGACCATTCTTTACAAATTAGTCATAATCTTTGGGATCCATTTGTGACCCATGGTGGCTTTTAAGACTTTTACGTATCTAAATATTGCGTCCACTTGCCCAAACATTGCGACCACACGTAGGACAAGAGAGGGTTGGAATACATTAAGAAGGGCTTCGATCAAGATCCTTCCATGCCTTTCGTCTGGACTTGGCAGCCTATTGTCGGTTTATGTCACTGACTGCTGCGCCGTTCTGTATTATATTGTGCCATGAGGTTCAGTCACTAGCTGTTGTCCCCAAGGAGTCAGGTCTAAGTTCGTAGACCTTCAGAGTTATCTTAAGTGTATACTTGTAGCACTGCTTTGACCACTGCGTGCTCATCAGCAAGCCAGCCATAGCGGAACCAACTTGAATAAACTCTGCACCAGTCAAGTGTTGAAGTTTCAAAGTAATTTTATTCTTTAACTTGCAAATGCTAATGTGTATATATATTGCCTACATGCATATAAGAAATAAACAAAATGTAGAAAACAGTCAAATTCATCACAACCATTTCACAATAACAAAAGAATTTTTTTTTTAAAATGCTCGTATTTAAGTCACTACGCTAGAACATAGGCATAAAGTCAAATCATTTCTTTATATTCGAATTTTGGAGAGTAAGGACGTATTCTATTAAAATTCTACAAGAGTTCGTCTTAACACAGAAATTACACTTACAATCTCTGTTTCTCAGAGGTTGTAATTAAAAATTCAATCCCATTTTCAAATGTAATACATTAATTTAATAGTTCTACTTAACTGCATTGGCAACATTAAATCATTTTAACTGTTTCCTCTGTTGTTCCGGAAACCCCGATTTTTAATGAATTTCTTTAGAGACGCAAAAAATTTAACCCATAAGTTCAAATCAATGAGAAGAACATTGAAAACTGAACATTATATTTTTAAAAATTTTCTTGACATAATCTAACTAATAAATTGTACGTGTTTTGATTAATCCCAAGACTGAAATATTTAATACCATCGATATTTACTACCAACATTATTGCCACACCTTGTAGGTAATAAAATGTTAGTGATATTATAATTTGACATAACTTAGCTTGTATGACTCAAATAATCTCCAGAAAATTTCTTACACCATTGTGGGAAGGGAATGTTTCCAGTCACCTTTGCGAGAACCTCTGGATGAAAGCTGTGTGCCAGGTAGGATGGCTATATTGCATAAATCATAAATAATACCCAGCTACCAAAATTTTAAAACTTATTTTCCTAAAAATCAAACTCTAACAGTTGGATCTAATAAATTAGGGGCCGCGGTGGTCTAAGTAGTAGCGCTTTAGACTGCTGAACGGTGGGAAGAACTCTAGCCACACAATCCCCTGCTCGTTAGTGGTGGCTTAATAACTTGTGAACGCTACTTCACTTGCTCTAGAGTCCGTCATGGACTGAAAAGGGGTTATTATTATTATTATTATTATCTAATAAATTTACGTCTGTATGGCATATGGTTA